>DWME01000015.1:0-61631 GCA_018244795.1 Parelbella ahira ahira | reverse complement strand
GAATTAAGTAACAAATAGTTGCTATGTACTTAATAAAAATATTCTAGTCCATGTATGTATGTACAATGTACTAATCTATAACAAGATTCGAGACTAAATTCAGTCAGTGTCATTGTATTCATAAAACAATAAGAACACGACGATATATAAAAACTCATTGCGCAGTAGATAAATATTTAAATAATACTACGACTTAGAAGGATTGACCTTTGCGAGCTTTTCTCTACACTTTGATTTAGCACTTAGTTCACAAAACGGGAAGAGTGAGAAAATGACCTAAAATTGTGACACGATCAGCTGACTTACATAAGTCTACTCCATCTCGTGCCAATGTCACAATGTTAGTCATTTTACGTGCTATAAGGAATACACATTGAAAAGAGAATCGAGAGCTTTTAGGGTATGACGCTGATGAAAAAACAATTTATTCATGTAATTTATATATGTTAGTTGCAACTTTATACAATCTACCTAGCGACGACATGAAAGTTTTGTGTTTGAATACATAACAGAACATGACGTCTGTATTTCCCAGAAGATGTAGGCAGAGGAGAGTAGTTCTTCCACTTTTCATTAATAATGTTATACGTCTCATGGAATAAGTGAGCGTATTGACACAACTATAATTTATGAATAACTTTTTTCGCATGATATAATGTTGTGTGTATGTTGTTATGATGAGTATAACCTGCAATAACGTCGGTGAGGCAGTGCAACAGTCGGTACACGCAGTCCACGCTGGTGTTGGCTATCCGCGCCCCGAGGTTGTACATCAGAGGCAAACTCACTTTGACCCACCAACACATTTTCACTATTTATATGTTTGTTTAATTACCATATTAATTGTTTACGATTCATTGTTCATTTGATTATTTGATTTCCATCGAGTTGCTATATAATTATATCTTCTTATTTTCAATAGAATAGGCAGATATTTGTGTAAATTATAATTATTTATTTTGTATATTTTTGTGGCAATATTTATAATATTACGTCTGTTTAAATATTGAATTAAGAAATTTGAATTGCTCCTATAGTGTTCATAAATAATAAAATTATGGGCAATAAATCCACAGAACAGACTTACATATATCCAATAGTGGACAAAGCTGGGCTAATGATGATGTGTTTATAAATTAAACAATTTGCACTTAAACAGAAGGACTAACAAACCAAATTCACGACGCTTTTTTATACATTTTTATTTGTTCCAGACCGTTATGAAAACGGAGATTCTTTCTATCTATTCAGATTCTTTCTATGAATAATATGTTATATTTCGCATACAATTTCTTTACCATAATGAATAGCTATTGCTACAATCAACGCCAAAGTTTCAAGGTCTTGTTATTCCAATAAGACAGTGTCTGCGGGTGATGCGTCATCTATTCCTAGATTAGTTGTCCACAACAAGTCTTAATTCCCGCTGACTCGGTCCTTACTCACCAACTACTTTGAAATTAGGCTCACCATGCTTCCCCAGGCACGACATGAACGGATGATAAACTCGCATTGAATTGAAATAAACTTTACCATCTAATTTTAATTACTCGTAAATTTTCATTTCATTTAAATGATCTTCAACATAGAAAATTTAATAACACGTCAAACTTTCATTTTATTTAATTAACAATACACATTTTAATGTTAAATTTGACATGTCCGAGAGGTACAAATATTTCGATATAAATCATTCTACAATAGAGTGGATTTTGTTTTATAATATAAAAAAACTATGAACTTAATTGTTCAGTGATTGCAAAATAAATCCAACGAAGCTATAACAGATTCAAGGACAAAAATAGTTACAGGGTAGTGATGGTGAGATCGGTCTGCGAGATAGACTTTGCCATGCCATTGCCACTAGAAGGTCAACGCTATTGCTCAAAACCGTTTCCAGTATTACGGGCAAGTCAATTTATATTTTATTAATATGTAAATTTCATGGCCACCCCATTCCAGACCGAACCGTTGATTCATAGTCCGACGGGGAATATCAATTAACTTTGATTAACACCGCCCCACTTAATAATCTGCAAGTTTCTTAATTAATGAAACTTGCTTACCAAAACTATGTTAAAACTTAAAACTAGCGGGGAGAACCCTAAGCTTAAAATACTTGTAATATTACAATAAGTTTGTACAAGTATTATTAAATCAATAGTACTTTAAGTAAAGTTAAATTTTAAGGTACATATTAAAATATAATTACGTTGATGATTTCGCGGTTACCGTGGCGACAAATGTCTATGGAATGATGGTGACCACTTTCAATCAGTTAGACCGTCAGCCCACATCAGACAATATTATATCAGAACATTTGCAAAAACAAGCAAATCAATCTTACAATGGTTAATTTCTATTCTATTAACGAAGCAATACGTAACCAATTAAAAATAATGTTATTTTTTTCCAAATCGAAATTAATTTCTGGTATAAAAAGGGACTGCCACAGACTACACAACTTTCATTATTTTATTTGATTATTATTTGTTTATATGTCGAAAACCTAAAGTTTTGTATAAATTGAATTTGAATTATTATGGTTTTTCTTCGTTTCACAGTTTTTCTTGAGCACTTAGTACACTGTTTACCACTGATTGTTTATAAAACGAATTTGGTAACGATACACTTAAATTCACGTTAGCATCAACGTTGAAATAGACACAGTCTTACAAACATTAAAACTTAACTGAAATGTCTCATATGAAAACACCTTTTTTCTCTTTTTATTTACAGAATAAAAATTGGACGCACTTGTCTTGAATGTAGTGTTGTATTTATAAGGATATTTTATCGATACACACACTAGTATTATTACTTACAAAAACAAACATTACGCATGTAATCACCGAAGAGGTAGGCAGAGAAGTGTAAATACACTAACGTTTCAGCAGTTACGATAGATACCTATACGCCCCATCATAGAATAGCTAGCCAGCCTATTACCATATACTGGGCACAAATACAGCTACTATCAGGAATTTCAAGTTAAGAAAACCCGATAGAACCCGACCTAAAGATCGAACATAACTCAACTACTCAAACAGTGATGCAGTTGCACAACCTAAGGTCTCCAATGTATTTCCTCACAAATTTTCAGCTAGACTTGAGAAGTAGATGACTTAATATTTAATATATCACAAACCTACATAGAGTCGGGGTATTTAAGTAACCATGAAGAATCTAATCATTTACCAGGAATAACAAATTTTCCATACTGTATTATCGACATTTCATTGTGTCATTATATCGAGAACGGGTTCCCCCCTCCCTATACACGTGTCTTCCATATGACACGCGTGAGTACAAGAATAAAAAGAGTTCCATGAGAAAGTAGAGACGAGTTGTAATTACAAATAATAGAGATTGGAATTAATTATAGGAGGAAATAACGTTACGCAAATAAGAATTATATTATAACCTCTTGGTACCATGTTCGTAAATCTGAAATTATGAAATATAAATATGTCTACGACTACCCTTCGTTATTTGTTATTATTTTTATTAAACCGACGCACCAATTCCTTTACGAGGTAGGCAGAGAGAGACGAAAACAAAATAACGTTGTCTCGCAATTGTTCTTTATATTTATGTAATAAAACCAATATAGATGGAGTGTCTGTGACTTCCGCTATAGGTTTTTTCGCGTAATTTAAAGAAAGGACTGAATTTTATAGCCGTTGGTGTTATATCAGACACAAAGAAGACGATTGAACCAAAAGCAATAACAGCTCTAAAAAAATTAAGGTAACAAATTTACCAACACCCTCAACACGCTTATCATTGCCGTTGGAATTGTGGCGCGAAAATTTTAAATTAACGTACCTGTGGAAGAAACGAATTTAAAAACTAATGAGTTTTTTAAAAGTATGCTGAACAATAGACGTTAGATGTATGGAGTTTTAAGAACTCTTCCACACGAGAGAACGACATATTTGCAATCCTTTTGATTCTACAAATGCCCAAAGGTGACAAGGAACTTGAATAATTAAAAAGCCATCTGCGTTTTCTCCACGCCTTTCTAATATATACAATATACATACATTAAAATATGACATAAATATAAAATAAATAAATATGTATTTACTAGTTTTTTGCGCGCGTCACCTTCCGCATGTATAAATTTGACTCGATTTAAATAATTATTGCCCCAGTTTTTTACTTGTAATTACAATATCTTAAACAATCACATCTTTCATGAATGTCGATTGAGGTAAAAAATGAAAGGTTATTACAAATAAAATCTTATACGTTTAGCAAAATAATTTAAGTCAATGTGTTATTTCTTGAATTGCTGTCATACAATTTTATTCTAAACGTACATAATTTTTATATATTTTAAATTCATCATCATCATTATCAGCCTAATCAAGTCCACTGCTGGACATAGGCCTCTCCAATGGCAGGCCACTGAGCTCGATCTTCAGCTCGTCGCGTCCATATTATTTATTTTTAATTACCAGATACGAAGTTTAATTATTAGCTCTATGTTCAATTGTGTTTATAATTAATTTTATTAATCTATATTCTTATGTCACATGTCATTCTGGTTATAAATACAAATTTCTTCTCATTCATCTATGTAGGTTTAGTAGGTCAAAGAAAGCGCTAGTCTCCCTTCACTAAGAGTTTC
Organism: Parelbella ahira ahira; assembly: GCA_018244795.1. Lineage (NCBI taxonomy): Eukaryota > Metazoa > Arthropoda > Insecta > Lepidoptera > Hesperiidae > Parelbella > Parelbella ahira. The sequence goes on along the minus strand of DWME01000015.1, from coordinate 56,995 downwards.
CTAAAGTAGAGTTAACCATTCCTTAAAGTTACTACACGGCAATTTCTTAGCGAGAAAAGTTTTACCAAATGCAACCTTAATCCCAAATCAATATGAGGTAAAATTAAGATAGTAAAATCATACCACCATATATTATATATATTACTCAAACCGGGAGTCGAACCTCGAATCGTTGAAAAGGTAGTATTAAAAAATCTGAGTATTTGGCACAGACACCATCAATCAGCGACGAAAAAGCCTGTATTCTGACGCCCTTTGCCGTCTATTTCAGATGTAAGCCCAAATCCGAAATAAATCACACGCATTTAATACTAGGGTGTGAGGGACGCGTGCAAAATCCGTGTCGGAAATTATATCGAGCTGGATTATTCGTTATTATCGTCATTTCCGCCGGCCGACGCCTTTTGAGGCCCGACGTAATATCCGATGGAGAATATTAAGTGAACCCACATATTATATCTGTCTCTTTCGCACACAAGTGGGACCACCCTAAAATGCCGATACTCGAATGCGTAGTGTAGTTTGCAACAAGTAAAATCCTTTTCTTTCCCACTGCTGGGCCTCAGCTCCTTCGCATCTGAGTAATCGCCAGGCTCTTGTTCGTGACCTTCTTACTGACTATCATCTAAACACTAAAGGCTTCCGCCACTGCTTGATGTAAACAGCGTGTCGAAATGCGTTTTAAAATTTGACAATCCTCAATTATATTTCCTAAATATTTTATTCAATTGCACATTATAAATTCGTTAATTTGCAATAGGTTTTAACAGTGATATGTTGCGCTATTGGCCACACATTCTAAAAGCCTTAGCCGACTTACAAATAGATGTGTTGGCAGTTTGGCACTCGAAACATTCGGTGTGATTCAATATAGGTACCTGTTAAATAGTGTGGTCTGTTGGTCTAGTAGTTAGTGGACCTAATTGTTGAGTTGGGGGTCGCGATTTCGATTCCAAATACATATAACATAATTATGTTGTGTATATTTATCAACTGTGTCGTCTCCATAGCACAAGCTTTGCTCAAGTTGCGAATAAATGGCCGTTCATTTACTATTCCAAGGTATTATTTATACCAGTATTTCGTATATTTTGACAGATATTAATGACAACCCAAGGTCGTAATATCTCCCCTTGAATAAAATAAAACTTAAAGTCATAAACACAAAACTTGAACTTGCACTTGAGAAATGATTTGATTACCTTTGTTTTGGTACAGCCAGGCTGGAACACACATGGAATTGTAATACTGCGTTACAGCAGCGTATAGATATGGAGATAATATGCTGTTGCTGTTGAATCATCAAGGGATAGGCATCATCATAGTAACTACCGTTATGCTATCAATCTTACCTCGTCTGCCGAAGCGTGTCTCGAAGTAGCTCATAATGAAACCTAATAACGATTCCTCTTTCTGCTTCAGATTTACATCACAGTAGTCCTTGCTCACTTGCACTGGCTCCAAATAATCTTCCACTGGTACTTCTAACTGGAAACATAAATTAATAAGAAATCAATTATAGACATTAGTATCTCCATAGATGGCAGGATTAAAATAAGGATATTGAAATTTGAAAAATTAATACAGGATTTTTTAATAATTAAATCTTCTGTGCAGGGATTACTGCAGTTGTACCACCAAAGTAACGCTACCTAAACCGAGTTACGTCTGACTGATTTGTTATATAATAATTTAAAACGATGTCAGAGTATCACTTAAAAACACTATGCGTTGCCAAAAATAATTGTGCCCACTGAAATTCCAATGCATTGTGTTCTTGTATTAATTTAAGATTAAAAAATCTTACCTCATGCTTTTCCTTAATTCCAGAATCTACTTCTTCTTTCGGCACATGTACTGAATCATACATATCGACAATACTGTCGTTATTTTCGTATATCGGAGTGTCTTTCACAGTTTCCTTCTTGACTTTCTCCGTTTGTTCCTCACTCCTCCTAAAGAAGAGGATTTTAAACGACTGAAAAGATTGAAACAATTCTTGGATTTTAACCATACATGGTTTTACTTGGCTAGGACTAGCTGCAGCAGCATCTGTTGATTTATTTACATCATAATAACATAGATCTTCGTAAAAATGATCTTCAGATACTTGATCACTCATTTCTTCTTGGGTTCCTAAAGATTTGTACTTTGGTCTATCAATTTTTCTGTAAGACTTCTGAACGTAAAATTTTGTACTCGGCTTCACAGAATAATAACCTCGATCTGTGCAACCTTCTGTTTTGGTGAATTTCGATCGCAAATCGAATATAGGATAGTCGTAAGAACTTAGTCTGAAGAATTTCTTTGACTTTTTTCCTGTACCCGCATCCATGGGCACGTAAGAAGTAACTGCCCTTTCTGTCTTTGCATTTCTGTACAGAAAGCTTTTGGGAGCTACAATTTTCTTTAAAATATCCTCAACTCTATTAAAATGTGACGTGTCTTGACTTATTTTTCGTACACTAACAGTTTGGTATGCGCTATCAACGCATATATTTGTTTCTTTGATAGTTATAACATTATTCTCTTTACTTTTGCTTAAATATTTCGCCGGATCGTTCTTCAAATCTTGTGTAAATGATATAAATTTCTTCGCGTTCGCCCGGGGGCGCCATAGCTTCACGATTCCCTCCGTGATTTCCTGAAAATTACGACGTCGATAACTGTCTAACTTGTAAGTTCCCAACTTTTCAAATTGAGACAGTCGAGAGGATTTACGATGTTGATCTAATTGAGAAGTATTGATAATGGGAGAGATTGGATTTATTTATCATCTTGTTTATACTTAGCTTCTTGTTGCTAAATTAGGATATCGTAAATCAAATTTTATTGCCACTTAAAAACCAAAAACTTCGTAAGATTATTATTAAATACATTATTATAAATGAGGCATTTTGATGAGAATTTATAATTGGGCCCATAGCATATATTGCGATACCGTAAGTGTAATGAAGTACCTTGGAGTATAATTAAAATCATGTACACAATTTCCTCCTGTATACACACATTTATTAATACTATGGAAAGGTATTATAATTGGATATAATTTATTTCGCTATAAGTAAAATAAATTATTGACCCTTTAGTGTCTAAATTTAATAACGCCCTATATTAGGCAAAGCTTCCGGCGTCACCCAATTAATTTTCAACTTACTCCTGCGTACTAACTAAGTAAGGCGTACTAACTTCGTACTAACTAAGTAAGGCGATTACCGTGGCGCGGCGCACCATCGCATATTATGGCGATAAACGTTGCATTCATTCGATTGTATGTAATTCGTCGATACCTAACACGCGCACACCGCCTGACAGTACAAACGAGCACCCGCGCCGCCATCCATCGCCCTTACGCGCGGTTCTCCGCACTCCGCGACATTGCTTTACACACAAGAAACGCTCTAAGGCGCGGCTCGTCATATACGAAACACCGCATTATTACGTGTACCGGTGCAGCCAGGGGCATGATGATGGTACCAGTGACCGAAATGATCGAAATCGATTTGCACGGAAATCGCCTCTTCGAGACACCCACAGCTGCAAAATCCGTTTGGTGACAATCGGCCTCCGCGGCAGCACGCGGCGCCATGTGATAATCGCCTAATAAACTAAATGCGCATAAGTAAGCCGTGTACTGTGTATATAGAGATACAATGTATAATGTACCCGCTTGCTTTGTGTTCTTCGTGAACCTAATGGTTTTTCTGCTAAACATGAATTTCAATCCATTCTGTATGATATGAATGAATTTGATACATTCTATAAGATACCCTACCATTTTAATTTTTAGGCTATAGTATACTACATGTAACCTCCCCAATTTATAACAGATTTTATCATACAATAAAGCAGCATTTCCATGGGCGACAAAAACTTACGCGTCTATTTTACAAAACCTACAATCGAACCCATATTTCAATCTAAAATCAAATTAAAATTGTGAGCGATCAAACGATTTATTTCATAACTTTATTGCAACTTCGAAAGCAGCGAGCGTGTTCATAATACCGACTTAAACTTACTTGTACCGACTTTCTTCAGGATTCGAAAACTCATGAACATCGTTAGCGTTTTGTAAGAAACTATTTCAAGATATTTTCCGTGTGAGTTAGCGGAAAGTAGAACCTTGTTATGTACCTACTTTGTATGTATTTGTAAGACGAATAATAAATAACATCATATATGATAAGCTACAATTTAAAATATACAGTAAAATTTCAACCCATTAATAGCTCGCCATAGCCAGCGGTGTAAAGGCTCCGTCATAGCCAGCCTATTCACCGTTTTTAGCGTTTCTTGACGTTTATCACTTTTAAAAATTAACTTATAAGTGACAACCTCCATAACAATTTCAAACTAATTAATAGATCATTTCTTAGTTGAAATTATAAAACACGTCACCTTTTCATCATCACAGAAACTTACAGATATATTTCCGCGAAGATATGGGTACAGGAGTGTAGCAAATTCACTCCCGGGATTTGCCTGCTATCTTATAGGTACGTACTGCACAGTGCACACCAATTCAGACTCAAGCTACTACTAGAAATTTCAAATAAGAAAAAGCCAATACTACCCGACCCGGGCATTGAACCTAGAACTCGCTTATCAGCCGCTATTGACACCACTAGACCAACAAAACAATCATAACTATTTAACTAGTAACATCAACAATTAATTGCTGTATATTCAGTAAAGCCTCGAAATTGAATATTCCTATCATTTATTGTGATCTCATCCATTGCTTTTATCTCTGTATTTATACAACACATCAAATTATGCAGATTGTTAGTTCAAATTCGAATCAGTGCTAATTGATTGTACAAACGACAATATCGAAAATCCGTAACCCGCGTACCGCATAAACATCATCACACAGCGCGATTTAATCGAACAAGTACATCGGTGTGTGTTCAGTATGCCTTATTTCTATTTCAGTGCATGTTTCAGCATTACCCGATACGATATCTTCTGCTTCAGGGGTCCGATGTGCAAATTTTGTAGGTTCATCAACCGATTTGATGGTACGTATACGCAAAAGACAGATATGTATAGACATGATAGTACGTGACTTGGATGTCGATAGATTTTTGGCATGCAATATTTACGACTATGTCGATAATATTCGAGCCTGCAGAATATTTCAAAAGAAATAGGTATATTGTAGTAGTATCAAAAAGGTAGATACTCGTATATCAAAAGGGCATTATATTCGAAATTCTATGACATAAAACCACAGGATGATTGTAATGTTTATTTATGTTCTTGTTGTTAAGACTACCGTGTCATTATATGTATCATTGTATGTTACCGTATCATTATATGTTGTTTTGTTTTTATAATGAAGTATCCTGTAGGTTTTATTTACTGTTTTTCTGTGTTATTCAATATCATTAAATATGTAATGTAATTTTGCATGTATGTGTAACATAGTAATAAATCAATAATCCATCCATTCATCCAAGATATCGTAGGTCAGAAGGCGTTCTATTTTGATTTATAGAACTCTTAAAATGAAATACAAAACCCATTTCAAACTTTAATTACATGAGTTTTTTAAATTTGTGGTAGCAAGTTGCGTGTCAGCGATTTCCACATAAATTTACCTAATACAAATTAACGTCTGTTTAAATTCCTTTTTTAAGATATTTTTTTTATCATGATAGTGTTTTAAATTTTTAATACTATTTCACAAATGAAATGAGCCCAAGGCGCTAATTATAACGCACTACAATGTGACTTGAAAGGTAATTTAACACTTACCATTAATTTTTTTCCATCTATTTGCCTTTCTGTCACAAAATCAACGAACTCTGTCATTTCCCAGTTTTCCAACACTTTAACAACTGCGTCTATGTCCATATCTTGTATTTTTGACGACATTTCTTTAATCACTTAACTGTCAATTTGTTTTAACTATACATATATTTACTTTTATATTAAAAGTAACATATTTCACAAAATCGTACGTTCTATATTGCGACAGAAAACAAGATGTAATCTTTGCACTACTTCATAAATAACTTCGCTAACATGGAAGTGTGAAAACGTCGTTCTACGTCGACGATGATACTACAAATTTGAAAGTAACTAACATACTGCTCGACTGTTAACTTGTATGAAACCCATTGCATCATTGTTTAACTTAATTTAACAAACAAACGCATGGACGAGCTGATTTTCTTGGATTATTGCAACCTTGCAAATCTGTACTTAAGCTCAAATTTGACTAGAACTACCTCAGTGACTATCTTAAAATGTCTCAGCCGGTATTTTTGGTTACCTGCTCTTCAGACCTTAGTACTGCTGTGTAACGGTAGATTTGGTGTGGCGGTGAACCATTCTTACATATTTCAACTACTTTTAGCTATTTATACTACCAGATGTTAATTGCTTACTAAACTTACATTAAATTTACAACTGCCACTTAATATTATAATAAATTTGAAAAACAGCGAAAAAAGAATTAAACGAAAAACAACATTTTACACACTTTCCATTATTATCAGTATTTTAATCAAGACTTTAAAATAGTATAGTTTAAAGTAATTATATTTTGTCGCGTCGCCAACTATTTCTGTACCTATACATAATTGAACATGGAACTAATGTATAAGTTAGTGCGCTTAAAGTTGTTTTTTTTTAAATTATTTAAATCGTGATTCACAATCATTAAAACACAAAAAAGTAACACTATCGCAACCTTCAAAAATCACTTCAAATTAAAAAAACTGTTACATAGATTTTTTAACTAGGTATTATAAAAATTTCTTTATACCGTCACAATACACTTATTACAAAATTTTATTCATAATATTATGGACCTCTTAAAGCGTATTTCGTCAGTGAAGTTGTTCGCGAGTCTTACGTCTACAAAGCAAACACGAGTCAGCCAAGTGGTCTAATTAACTTGATTAGATTGCCCCCGCTGGTGTGGAGGTTCAAACGGTCAGGATTGGGCTGGGTTCCACGTAATCTTATGGCAGATTTTATATACAAGGCTAAATTGCAAATTAAAATTGTTACTGTCATCTCGGGTAAGAGGTATCCAGGATTCTCGATTAGAGCGAAAATAGCTATGACAACAAATTTTAACCAATAGATAACCCCGTTTGGTTGGACTGCTCTTCACCGCACTCTTACTGTGAAAAAAATATAGATAAATTTTATAGCTCCTTACTGCCGCATTTCACTTAGCAACTCCTGAATAAAAAGCTAAATTGCTCAATTCTTTATTGCTTTGTAAAAATGTTGTGCATTGAATGAGTACGTCAGCTCACAATTGTTCAAGTGGTAAAAGATGGCTACTAATGTTTGATAAGATGCTGCAAGACCGAAAATTGTTGTAGGAGTTGTAATACTTAAGAAAATCAACGACACATGGAACTTTATTTAGTCTTTTTTTAATAATATATATTGAAAGCACGGAATGTATGAGTGTTGCCACAATCAAGGTTTTTACAGAGAAAGATTGCAGAGAGTTAAATTGACAGAAAACTAAACAGTCTAATAGTATATAACCAAACACTAAACCGAACGATTAACGATTTTTAAAGAATATATGAGCGTCAATAATTTAATCGAACTTGACTTTTAACCTTAAAATTTGATGAACTCTGGTCGAATTTCAACCACTGCCGGGGCACTAGTTTATACCAAAATTCTCTTCGTTACCGGTTAATATATTCCCTAATGGTCACACATCCTTAAGATAGTACCGATGAGCTTAGCATTAATTTAGCCAGACGCACATTTTCATTACGCCTGTTGGCGCCTCGGCCATCGCAACAAGTGTTACACAGTCGTGAGTCATTCCTTAGGGTATTTTGTCGTTTAAGTGGATTCGATTTCAAAAAGGCATTACGTTCCCTGTTTAATTGTGTCTTCATAGGAATAACAAGTACCTGCACCATGACTGTGAATTAGTCCGAATAGTAGGTACATGGACATCTGGTAAATTCAACATTAGAATATAAAATAATTATTAAACTAAGATAATTTAATTCATTTTAATGATTTCATTAACTTATCTAATCTAATGATAATGGTGATGGCGATGGACCAAAATTGACCCTTTGAGTCGGATATGAACCAACGATCAACAAATCCTATATACGAGTATGTATACCTACATACGAGTATGTAACGTATAAACAACTTCAATCCCTACTTAGAGTATTATCTATAGTCATACATGTGTTGTTACATACAGCCTTCAAGCCGCAACACAATAATGAAGGCTATTATTATTATTATCTCATCACTTCAGATACCTTAAAAGTAGGCAGAGAGCATTGAGTACCAAATATCTATATGCTTACGAACCCGACGTCAATAATGAAAGTTATCAAAATAATTAGTGGTCGTTATTCCAAAATCACAAAATATTGCTGTAAATCTTGAATATTCGTTCTCAAGACAAATACGGCGAATATTTCCCCAGACCGTTGACATTGTCGAAGACAATTTGTTTTAATAAATCTTGCCTCCATTTTAATTAATATCGGATATCGAGTTAGAATTTCAACGAGTAATTGTTTTAAAAGTTACGTATATATTAGCATAAAGTAGCAAAATAATTGTGACTGACAGGCGTCAGATACAGCAATGAGTTAGGGATAAATTTATTTTTGTTTTAGAAATATTTTTGAACGGCGATTTGAACATTGCCAAACTTTGCTAAAGTTAGCGCTAAGCTGATGAGGGAAAACGGTGCCACTCTACATATTCTAATATCGTAACATCACGCTCGTAAACCCCGAAGTGGCAGGCAGAGGAGTGTACTACACTCCCACGTTTCACCAGTTACGTTTACGTCCTCCCATGGAACAGGTGGTGAGCCTATTACTATACACCGGGTACAGATCCAGACTTCAAGTCACTACTAGAAATTCTAAATTAGAAAAATCCAATAGTAAACCTGACTCGGGATTTGAACCCAAGACCTCCCGATCGGTAGTCGCACTTGCAACCACTCGTCCAACGAGGCAGTCAGGTCTATTATAACTAATTTTATCGCTTTTATAATTGTTAAAGATTTATCCTCAATGAAACCTTCTATTACTAATTGCACGAAATATAATTTAATAACTAATTTTGCCGTCTATATAATCACCGTCTAGCAATGTTGAAAAGAGACAGCTGACAGCGAGCTATCTGTCTCTTTTATAACGTGATCAGCATTCGAGTGTCTCATTCCGTATTTATCTATTCTCTGCGGCCCAATTTACACGACGACTGCAAATTACAGAAGTTTTTGAGAAGGATTGAATTACTCCTGTTCGAACAGATTACGGTTAAGGACATTTCCATGAGTTTGCGATTCGATTCTGTTGACTAAGATTTAACCTCTTCGGTCTTGTAGGGGTCCTCCAAACAAATCATTTTTTTTTAAATATATCTCTAACAATGACAGGTCATTGAACTTCATCCTAGTATGTCTACCTTAATTACGTTCATTCGAATGAAGTTAAAAGTTTCTGCATAATTTGCGCCACGACAACTCCCACACCATTCTAAATGCATTAGCCCTGTCCGGCATATCAGATATGCAAAACGCTGACCGAATCTGACGGCAAATATATTTCCATTGACTTATACAACAATATGACCAAGTAACCTGAAAGTCTCCACTGCACTCTGAACTCCACCGTCAAGTCATACGGGCTGCACACGACGTGGCCTATTCTTAGCTTCTTTAAATATGAGTATATTACTAATTTCAGGTGATGGATCATCATCACCAAGTCTTGTATTTATCGTTCCACTGTTGGCTTTCTTTCAGAATAAGAAGAGTTGAAGCCATAATCTGCGTCGCCAGACAAATGCGGGGTGCCAATATTGACACGCATTAGAAAACATTATGAAGAGCTCTCAGATATGCAGGTATCATGGCGACGTTTTCTGCTCTTTATATCAACGTATCTTTAACCCTAAAACAAACATTTATTTACTCCCAGGACTCCAGGAACTGTATGACGAATTCTGAACCAAATAAGTTACCAGTGCTTTTATCATTATTTTATGTGAAATATTAATTTTATTACAACGGTTATGTAATAGGTAGTGGCTACCGTTTCGTCATAATTTTGTATTTTGCAAAATATTTCAATTTACAAAGCTAATTTAATTTGCTCAAATAATCTGATCTAAATTACAAAAGATGTGCTGATTAAACCTTTTATGAATATTAAAATACTTTAATTAAAAGACTCGGTTAATTGTGAAATTTTAATATTTATGAAAAACTTCTAAGGCCAAGATATCGAATTTTGAATGAATCTAGAAAAGTAGCGTTAATACAGAATCTGAAATGAACTTTGTACAAAAATTTGTAGGTATGTGATATCCACTGCCAGTTCCCGAGTGCCTTTAATCCTTACAGGTCACTTGATGTTAAGTGGTTATTGCGTCCCATTGACATCTTAATGCGACGTGAATTGTAACTGAAGACGCACCGTATGTCAGCCACCTTATTACATACATATTATAAACAGCATCGTCTACATGTCTTTCTAAAATGACGTCTCTCTTTAAGTCGATTTTCAGCTATATCTCCATAATTGTCATATTTAGTCAATATATCAACAATAGCATATTTCTATTTGTAATTGTAAACGTATCATAGTGTTCCTCAATTCTACACATTTCATAATAGTATCATATAACGTTGCAACCGCTGTTCGATCGCACACGGATTTAGTTATAAGTATAACCATGTAGAATAATTAGCGCTGATGATGAGTTCACGTACTCGCCGTATTGCTTCGATCTCAGTGGGTTGTACTGTTGTACGAATATATTATTTGCATCTTGTTTTAAAATATCCATTGTGGAACAATTTGTTGTTTTTATTATTTTTCTCATTATCGTTAAAACATCACTGACCGCCCCGTTGATCGAGTGGTTGCAAGTGCAACTGCCGATCGAGAGGTCCTGGATCCAAATCCCAGGTCGAGTACCTTGAAATTTTTCTAATTTAGAATTTCTAGTAGTGACTCGGAGTCTGGCTCTGTACCCGGTGTATGGCAATGAGCTCACCACCTATTCCATGGAACGTAAACGTAACTGGTGAAACGTTAGAGTGTACTACACTCCTCTGCCTATCTTTTCGAATATTACAAGGATGTTACATTTAGCTTCCCGAATAAAGTCTTGTCTAGTCTAAAACAACATTTCATGTTCATTTGAAACTTATAACATTAAATTTAATTTTGGAAATTATTTACTTATCGATAAATACATATATCCTCCAATCACCAAAAGCAATTTCAATCTGTAGTTTTTGTTAATAAAACGAATGTTTGAGTTAACGTGTGTTCTAAATTGTGTTTATATTACTCACTGTTAATTGAAACCGAAATTAGTGTTACGTACATTATCATGAGGTATTTTAATAAATTACTTATCTACAACGTACCTATAAATAGTAAGAAACTCGTTAAAATGTTTCGGATTCATTATGTTATTTAATAAGATAAATTTTAATGAAAGGAATATCTTCAATCACATGAAAGCCAATATTCTATAGATTCATTAAGGTCATGAAGCTTTACGTACTTGGTACAAAACCAGGTAGAGTTTATTAACAAATCCAGCTCAAAATTTGTAGTTTCACCTAAGATTGAAATATTTTTTGGAATTTCTTAAACAATGTCTAGCAAAAAGTGCACTAATAAAGACAACATCTACTTCTTAGACTCGGCCATCAGATCGCAAACTAGACAGAACTTATGCTATAGTAACCCTGAAACTGGCATTCTACATGATGTCTGATGATTTATTGACTTGAATAAGTCACAATTATTCATTATTATTGACTTACGTTTCAAATGGCATTATTGTTCATATCATTGTGATATCTAGCAATTAGACTGCAATTACCGATTACGATACTCAGGCTGAACAGACGAGGGTTTAGCCCTCGTCTTTTCAGTCTTTAATCGATAAGAATTCATTTCCCAGCCAAACTTCATACAGTACGCACATGATAGCACGGGAGTCACCGAATACGAAAGTATTACTTAATACTAAGTTAATAAAATAACTCATGCCGTCAGACTGGATCTTAATATCATTGTGATAAAGTTCCTAATCACGTAATTGAATTCCTTATAAATATGACACAAGAACAATTAAAGTCAATTAGTAAGGTGATGTCATTTATTTAGATGTCTCGACTTCGCAAGTACTTTCTGCAAAGTAATACAATAACACAAGATGTCAAATAAAAAGTTATTAAAATTAACAATGGCTGATGAAAAATTTCAAATTAAAAAGTTATTGAGAATTATATGATAAATCGGTTGCATAATAATTCACAATCTGAACAAAGTGATTCATCTGATGGGTGAATCATGATTATTTGAATACTTAATTCAATCTGTAATTTTAGAACATTCTAGAAACATGCGCCTTTCAGAATATAAAAAATTACATACTTTATAACGACCACGACTTATAAATGTGAAGTAATTTTAACAAAAAACCTAACGTTCTGTTGTTTTTTGACTACGTGGACTATTAACATATCAGAAATTATGATTTTATTTCATGGCCTAATTTTAATTTTAACTAACGTATAATCTATTTGATATAACTCAGCTAATATGGCCGATATCCAGATAAGAATTGATCGTAGAACATTTATATATCTCATAATCTATATATTATATCTCATAAAATCTAAGCTACTTCCACCTGTAGAAGTACAACTAACTATAATTAATCTATTAAGTACAATGTCAGACAGAATCCGCTTCTACACAAACTTAATGGTCTGACTTGGTAAAAATTCACCACCTACTGTCTCCAAGGAACTGTAGCTGCAAGTAAAAAAATACATAAAGAAAAACAAAATAATTTTATCATGTATCGTTTAATCTCAACAAACTCTTGCGACATATTTCAGATCAGATATCATAACAAAAGACGCACGAATACTCATAGACTTATCGGTTTTGATAACGCTCGATAGTAGAATTTTATTCAAAAACAAGTATTTTTAAGCAACAAAATTGATAATAAAAATTTTAACACAAACAATGCCTTGATTCTTTACTAGAACACATTCATTAATATGTATATACAACGATTGTATGCCTTTGCGGTTTCTGTTTGTCGATTATATTTAGCCTTTGTTTGTCCATCGTGTCACAAAGTGTGGAAGTTAATAACCGGACGTGTTGCGTTTAGCTTATTCTGCACAAAACATCGTACATCTTATGGGAAACTTCAGCTCCTCCGAAGGATATGTAGCAACAGTTATGACTTGGGTGTACTTTTCCTGGTGTTATTGACAATTGATGCCTTGCTCTTCCAACATACAACGTCTCTCCCGATGATGTTCTTCCTCCTGAAATAGCTCCGGGAGGTACGTTGCCATTGGACGCTGCAACCCATCGCAAACTTTCAGGCTTCGCACAGAGAACTTCAATATTCTGCACCGGAATCTCCTTACCGCTGTACATTACTGACGCAGCATTGTGTCTCACAGAAAGTTTTCCAGGTAATAAGTCGCCATTATGCCAAGCTCTGATAACCCATAGAGGACTTCCATCCCAACCTTCGTGCCCTCCTAAGACAGCTTTGCCAGAGAGTTGAGACGCTGTAGTAGCAGTCGACGGCACCCAGTCGAAATCACCAGCAGTTTCCGCAATTTGCACCAGATCAGTTGATTGTGTACTGTTGTTGGAAGTTTCTCCATGGTAAATGTAGTTGGTGATATAAGTTGGATTTGGTCCCTCTGTAGGTGGACCTAAGGGAACTGGCATCATCACAGCTCCAGGAACGAAATAAGGGTACGGAGCTTGTGGTGGAGGATGACCATGATCGTGGGGAGGATGAGGTGGGGGAGGATAAGGATAACCGTGAGGTGGTGGTGGCGGAGGCCAAGGATGAGGAGGCCCGTAGTACGGTGGTGGTGGAGGAAGGTGCGGAGGGTAGTGACTCATGATGACGTAATTTCAAACACCTGACAAATGAACTCTCGACGTTTCTTATACCTACTGATGGTTTATTTACGTCTTAACACACGCTCGTTGACGATTTAATGGGTTATTTGTGCAAAACTTTCAATAAATATCACCAAAATACACAACAACGATTAGTTTACTCAAAGAAAGTCGTTACGTTACTATCACTCGGGTATCACGTAGGGACTTATATTGTCTACATATTTGTGTTCCGCTTATCTAATCGTTGTTCGATAAAGATAAAATATTTCCGATATTATTACTTAGTCATTGATGTATGTATGTCCAATATTAGTCATACTGTAGAATATTAAAAATTGTTCGGAAATTTTGAACGTGCAAGATCTTTCTAGAATGAAATTAGGAAATACTGCAATTTTTCATACTTTATTAATTATAATTCTCTAAAAGAACTAATTGGTATTTCGTTGTTGCTGCACTTGTTCAAAGGGTCGATTTGCTGGAAGTTTACTTGATTTTCATGTATTATTTATTAACTACGATGAATAATTTGGAGCCTATACTGTGAGTGCTTGTTGGGTAATGGCAGGAAACATTAGTATAAGCTCTATGAGTAACAATGTTCATACTTTTGCTAAGAAGACTTATACCTCCGGTTGCGTCCGCATTCGAATTTACACAAGGCGCTTGTCAACACGCTTAGAACGTTATTTTTGAAATTTTGCTCTCGCTAAAACGACCTGTAACAGTTATTAGACCTCATTTGACATATACATAAATGATGTATGTTTTAGCTGTTCTAAGAGAATACCCAAATTCATTTCAGGAATCATCAGAGTCCATAAAGAAAGACTTCTTCATTTTATCTTAAAAATAATTTGTTAAAAATATATCTTTTACACATAACATATAAATATAAAAATTGTTAACAGACTATATTAATTTTTGAAACCTGTAAATACTTGCTAGAGTCTTAGCAAAAAACATTTTGTTTTATTAAATATAAAACAGAAATATTTAGTTGCTTTGTGCATAAATAATAATTTAATGAACTTAAAATATTTACTACTCTTATTTTGTTAATGAATTTGAGAAATCTTTACATAAATTATAATTTGTTATTTTTGTATTTAGCTTTGAAACTTTGAAGACAGGTCCTGCTAAAGGTAAATTAATACACAGTCCATGATAACAGAAAAATCGAATTCAGAAAGAAGTTTAGTCCAGA
This sequence comes from Parelbella ahira ahira, assembly GCA_018244795.1. NCBI lineage: Eukaryota > Metazoa > Arthropoda > Insecta > Lepidoptera > Hesperiidae > Parelbella > Parelbella ahira. Next base: position 41,833 of record DWME01000015.1, on the reverse strand, counting down.
AAGCATGAGTCGTTCCATTATGTGAGTACAATGGCCCTGAAGACACATCGGTTGCCGTCCATGAGCGCGGGCCACACGAAAGACTTGATCAGGTCGGAGCGTCGCTCTCGCGAGTCGTTCAGCGAGTATCGTACATGCTTCTCTGGGTTCATCACGACTGTAAAACAGAAATACTTATCGGCATCTCTTTTGTATACTCATATATCTTTAAATTTCCTAGCTACATGTTTAGTAACAGCCGCTAAAAGGGATTCGCAACATGTCTCAGATGTAAAGTTCCCAGCTATAATAAAGTATTTTAGTGGGATCAGTTTTAGAATGGGAACGATTAATAATTTAATCTGCCGCACTGGCCAAGTATTGGAAATTGGCCAAGTATGAGAAATAGATGTAGTACGTCAAGTAATTGTAAAATGTAAGCATGTTACCTGGTGTGAAGTCCGTGTCGATGCGTAAAGGTGGCGAGTGGAGGCTGAGCGCCCAGGCGGCGCGGCAGGCCGCTGCCACCAGTGCATGCAAGGCTCCACACGTCGCTAAAGACGGGTACTCCCTCAGCGTGCTCACCACCTGCAATTACGTCGATTCACGTAAGAAAGAATCTGGCAACAACACTTTCTATCACCACGCACGACAACACAAGTACATGCATCAATGTCTGCAATATTGAAAGTATTCATAAATCTCCATTTAACAAACGCAAGTATACCAACTCACTTGATTGATTACAGTCCTCTCAGCGTCTCCGAGCGGGAAGGTATGCGCAGTGCTTCTAAGCAATCTCATGGCTGCCGCGACGAAACCCGTCATACCGGGTGTACTGTCGGATTCGGATCCCAATAGTGCTTTCACTTCCGCTAATCGTCGATCGCGGAGACTTATAGCCGCACGGAAAGACAACTATGGAGGAATAGAAATAGACAGATGTAAATTATAAAATCGAAAAATTAATATATTACATGAACAGCTTATCCGCTAAACACTAGATAAAGAGTTGGTATTGTAAAAAAACTGTATTCGAATCCACTCACATCAAAAAGATCCTAAATCCTAATCCTAAAGATCCTAAGAAAACGATTAAGACTTTTTAACGTGTAAAGTGGTTCAATGTATAGTGGCAATCCTGAAACAATGCTTAAAGCGTTCGCATGCTATAAACATAATTGAAAGTTTGTTTGAAGTATCGCTTTTAGAGCATTTCGTCGCAATATTAAATGGTTTTTTAGGAGCTAGTGAAACCGAAAGCCCTTTTTTATCAGTTACCAATATCCCAGTTAAAAAATATAGATACCTAAATTATCTACAGAAATGCGTCCCTTTTACTCTACTGATTTACGTACCACGACGACAGAGAAGACGATCTTGTACTTTAAATGTGGTGTTTGCCGCAGTTGTTCTAGCGAGGCCAGCGCCGGCAGCACCTCGTCCGCTGCGCGTGACCACACTGCTGAGTATTGTGATACCAGCTTACTCCTGGAATTCAATGAATAAAAATTGTAGTTCACTTTTAGAATACTGACACATAAATAAGATCGACAATTGATACATATGCATCCATTTTATTTCTGCGGTCTAAACATTTTTTAACATATTGTAGACTTTCAAACCAAAGCTGGTCCATTTCCTAACACATGTAAAATTTTAACGATTAATAAAATTACCATGATTGTTACTTTTCAGTATTTTATACTTTTTGTATACTGCCAATGTATTTAACGTTAGGTGAGATTTGCTTAACTTACTAATGAACTGATATCTACGTATGACAATTAAAAATTCTCTTGTATCAAAACTTTTGTACCTAATGATGTACGATAAATAACGTCCAGTAACTAATCTAACCTAACCTCTACTGGTTCAAGATATTTTTTGTATCAATCCTTTAATAAAATTGCTATTAGGAAAAGTGCTTGAGAACCTATAACTTGCATACCAATGAATATAAGTCCATTATATTGCGCTCTGTCCCACTAAAGGTAATCTAAACGGTAGCGAAGTTTAACTGAAGGAAACTGGACATTTCCATTTGAAAAAGAGCACTCTGGAACTTTTGTCTTTTGTGAATAAAACGCAGGCATGCCTTATCAGCTTTTTGTGGAGATGATCGCCAAGCAAGAATAGTTTTATTTTATGTATAAACATGTCTATACTGAACTATACCTATTTTTTAACAAAGGTCCAACAATAAGTGTAACTTCTGTTAACAGCTTCAAACCTGTCAGGATGCTGATGAGAATCATCACTGTCCGAGTGGTATCCATCGCTAGCGGAGTCGGTGGGCGAGCGGGGGATAGACTCCGCGGTGCACCCTTCGGCCATCTGCGTGAGAACTGCCGCGCAACCGCGGGAGTAGCTCATCAGGACCCCTGCTACTGGCCTGGAATGAAGCATGACATAACTTAAAAATCAAACGGAACATCATGTCCGTAATCCCCGAAAGGGTAGGCAGAGAAGTGTAGTACTCTCTTATGTTTCATCAGTTATGTATTACATCACATAGCGGTGAGCTAATTGCGGGCACCGGGCGCAGATCCAGAGTATGAGTCACTATTACCAATTCTAAATTAAAAAATCCAATAGTACCCGACCCGGGATTTCAACCCAGGACCTACGGATCGTCAGTCGCGCTTGCAACCACTCGACCAACGAGGTAAGCAACTTTAAAACAAAATTCGAGAAATGTCAGGAACTGCATCTATACTCTTGTATGTTTTTGTTTGTACGCATATGTGCATTTACAAAATACACATTTAATGTTACACTTGAAATGTCTAAAGGGACATATTAATTATAATTATATAATTTTATAAAAAAAAGAACTTGACACGAAATAAAAAAAAAAATATATAATTAAACACTAATCTATGCAGCGCACGAAGTAAAGCATTCTTCGAATATTTCTTAAAATAATAATAGTAAATCAAATAACAATAATATTAAAGGTTAATATATATTAAATGAACTCTCTTTCGGCCAACAACAATTAATCAAACCGATGATTAACTGCGTGTACACTAATATAATAATACACTTGAATCTCAGATATTACACAATAACTTTCCTTTTGTGTACCTACTGTTTCAGACGTGAGAAAGATCGTATCGTCTTTGTTACGGAGAAGAGGAGCTTTGTTATAAGAAAATAACCACGTTTAATTACTCTCAACAACACCGAGTCGCGTGTGTTACGCTTATACAGGGTGTTGGGAAGAAAGGAAAGAATGAAAAAATGAACTACAATTGTGTACACGAGTATAATCTTTTATGTTACGCCTACAAGTCGCTGTAAACAGGCTAGTCAAATGCATTTCTCTGCGAGGTCTTCCGTAGAAATATAGTCTGCTTTATATGTATATATATAATGCACTGATCCTGTATATAACAATCGATTTATAAAATACGATTTTTGAACGATAACAAACTGTCATTATTCAAAAGGTGTTCCGCGGAGAAGTTAATTAACAATTTTCGAATTAATTTATTCATTTTGATTTTATGCCATCACGTAGCTCCCTTGCATAGTAAGAAGAAAGCACCGATTTATTATTTAAAGATTTAATATTGTTATAACAAAATTGCTACAATGTATAAATGTATTGTGATTGACATGACGTGATATAATGTGACTGAACTTTAGTTCCGGTGGTTAGTAACTGCCAGCTAAGTCGAGGATTGTGCGTTCAATACCCACCGAGAACTACTATTTTCGTGATGAGCACGTATTTTTTAAGTGTGTATATATGTATGTATATAAAAATTTATATTTGTATGTATTTAAAAAAATTATATATATCCATGGGACCTTAACGTAACTGGTGAAACGTGGGGGTGTATAACATCAGTATGCTCCTCGGGGATTACAGGCGTGGTGTTACGTTTTGAACTAAATTCCTGTTCATTACAAGGTTTGTCTAATTTGGGAGTAAATGGTCACGTCTGAGTTGTGCCAACATGTTGCTATTATTATTTAAACTCATCAGTCAGTCCGTCTGTTCCGTGAGTTTAGTTTGTATTTATAATAATAACTGCAAAACACATCGAAAATCGTTTAGCGCCAAACACGAGTGAATTGCACTTATCGCTGATTTCTCCTTAGCGCGAGCTGCCGAGAAAGTCGTAAAAACATCCTATTTGTACGTTATGACATATTACAATGCTTCTGCTGACGTTACATAACCACATCGCTTATACGTTAGTATCGAAAATATATTAAAAAATTTGTTGTTATATAATTCTTATACTCTTAAAAAACGTTGTTAGAACGTGAAGTACGAATTACAAGCAGCCTTGCAACCTGCTGCAGATATTTGTAGGGTTAGAAAACAATCCTCGACATCTAATGACACTATTGAGACTAAGAACGAACAAGGACATAAGGATTCGCCTATCAAAGTTTATGTAACTGACTAATTCTGCGGTGGAATTATATCAAATATTATATTTAAAAAAAAACGTAACATCACGCCTGTAATCCCCGACGGGGTAGGCACTGGAATGTAGTAGTACACCAGTTACGTTTACGTCCCATGGGATAGGTGGCGGGTGAGCCTTTTGCCCTGCACCGGGCACAGGCCAGACTCCGAGTCACTATTACAATTTTTTATTTACTACTTCTATTTTATTTGTACTGCATATAATTATACATAGCACGCTACAAGTTCCGGAGCAATCCAGAATTTCTAGAAACGATCTCCCCCAACGGCCCCTCCTCTGGTCATGTATGAGAATTTGTCCGGACATCGGAGGAAATTGCAGTTCATGGTTTAAATATTCAAATAGCTATTTTCCAATTCACTAGAAAAAGTTCTTATAATAAAAATATTATGAATGTACAATTTCGGATATCCGATCCAGAAATATCTACATAATATACAATAACACGATCACTTCCGGTGATAACCTGTTTTAGTCGTCTATTGGTTCTGGTATCCAACAAGTTGTTCGAGAACTTTCGTAATCCAAATATTAGAGCTGTGGTCCGGCAAATAACCAAATCCTTTTTCCTGTAATAACTATTCTCTATGGTACCGTCTTTCACCTTATTAACACTCTTCATACAGTTTCCTCCGGTTTTTTGCTCTTTGTCGATTCAATATTGATAAAGTATATTCACAGGCAGAGTTGATTAAATTGTTACAGTGACGTAATCTGTATTTTTGCTTAATTATTTTACAACTAGGTATGTAAATCTACGTTAAACTTTTTTTTTGTTACGTTATGGGATATCAGCGAACTCGTTTTTAAAAAAATTGATAAACTCGTTTTTGAAAAATTATCCTACAGAACTCATCCAACGTTTACAACTGTATACGAACTGTAAAACTGACATATATAATGTTCCCAACTGTAGACTTCTGTATATTAAAACTGGTATTCAATACCTCGCGTGCCTACCAGCGCCGGTACCGCACGAAAACATTCCTGTAACGTTGCCCTTAGCGATTACTCATTCATAGATGAACATCGTTCAGTGTTCAAGTATACACATCAATTCAGTTGCCAGCGGCAGACCATTACAAGCACGTATGTTACACAACATACCAGGAGGTCAGACTTAATGTCCAAAATTCAATGACTGTTATTACGTTTAAACGCATGTACATTTAAACGGACGATAATTTGGAGATAGTATCGTACGAACGTGTACGATTTAAATTGTATGTTGCATTGATTTAATAATCGATAATAAACATCTTAGGAAGGAAGTCATTTATACCTTCTGTGTGGGATACGAACTGTTCGAACACGCAAGCATTTAAATTTTTACGTTACTGGATGTGTTTCTTATGTAAGAAACAGCATACCACCATCAATAATTGCTTTTGTGTTCTGATTAAGATATTTTATAATCCTACTACATGTCTTAGTCAAATTATCAGTTTTAAATTTGCAATTTAACTATTTTAACAACATCATGTCTTTATGTGTTAAAAGAAATTTATTAAACAAGCTATGACGTCACACATTCTCATCGACCAAAGAAAAACCAGCTCATTACACAGCGCGTAGCACACGAGCAGATGAAGGTGTGAAAACACCTCATTATCCACAATCATCTACGTTATGGCAGCGCAGAACACGCACACGAGCCATTTGGAGCTTGACGGGACGACTGCGACATGGGTCTATTTGTAAATTTCGTATTACGTATCTGTTTATTACATTTACACATAAGTTATTATGAGCCATTTGTTCTGTTGTAATAAATTTACATAGAAATGTAATTACATCAAGCAATATATCACATTTTTTAAAAACACCCTGATATACCTACATAAGTTGTCAATATGGCATTATGTTCAAATGTTACATATCAAGACAAATTGTGTAAAAATAAGACTCTTGTTGTTAAAATTTCGCACTTCCTTTTTAATGTTATGACCACTCGTACTTCCAAACACCTCAATTAGGTACGTACGTCAACTGTAAATTGAGCTGAAAATGTGTATAAGATAAAAATAGAAGTCAAAAACAACTAAATATTTCAAGTCTATTGTAAGCATGACCCGAGTTTGTGCGAAGTTCCATGAAACCACTGAGAGAATTTTACAGAAGTTTTCGATATCCACAATCCGATATCAGATGACTGATGAAATGATATTATAAAGAAAGGCGAAGAAAAAACCATTCAAGCCAACCACTGATGTTATTCGTATCACAATCACATCAACGCATTGTGTTCGTAACTGATACCTACGCGTATGTATAATGAAGAAGCGTTAAAGAATCTTCCTCTTCCTGGTGAGATGCTATCACCGCGTACATCCACGAGGAAATGGAATTTTAATATATGTTGTACAGCGAGCTGTTTTGACCGCGATTTAAATATTGTTATTATGAGCGTTGTTCGACCGGATGATGCAATTACAAATGTAGTTTCGGATTTTTTGTTTTATAGACTAATCAACTTACCGCTGCGGTATCGTGTTATATTTCATAATCGTTTAAATTTATACGAGTAAGGATTTTAAATTGAATCTTAATAACTGCGAGACGATCTTTGACATTCTAATGTGTTCTGTAATAATGTGATATAATACTCCCTTGCCCCCTATTAACGACAGAGGTCGACTGTCATTTCATTACCTTGTTCTGAATTTCACCTATTTTTATACTTCATCGTCTAACACAAATAGATCAAATTACTTGCTTTATTTTACTATTAACTATTAATTACTTGGTTTGGTTTGTATAACGCTATAAGTAACTTTTACTTTTTAATCTTTCTTATCAGATGGACACATTTAAAATAGTTTAAGTCGTACTCGTTAAACGAAACTATCAATGTACTATTATTATTTATCAATGTACACATAAACAAATATTCTCTTATTGCTTTTAATAAAACTACTCACCTAGTATCGCTCAAATCCAGCGTCGGGTCGCTTCTCTTTATTTGTCCAACACAAGCCAGCACTGCCTTGTCACTCTCAACCCTGGCTGATAAAGAAGCCACTAGAGTGGGCAGCTGGCGCAGCGCCGGCTTGTCCACGATGGTGAGGAGAGATTTGTTATCGATGAGGCGTCGCTCCACGTCAGCGTGGGAGAGTGCCAGCAGACGCTGATGCGACGATGACGCTGGATCCTGGCTTACTGTCACTGACGACTGCATAGAAACAGGTACGGTAAATTAATGAAACTTCTTGGTGAACGAAACTGACGAAGTTACTGAGTATTTTTGAAATAACTTATATTTGTAAATGAAACTGTAGACCACGTTATAAACAATGATATTAACGACTAGCAATTAACACGCAATATGTATTTTACTACCAACAATAAATATGTTCTAACCAACTTTGATAAACTGTAGTTCATTCATATGAAATTACAATGAAAAACATGAGCCCATCATTTAAATACGACTTCATACTATTTTCACACAAGTTTGCTGTTCATGTCATACCAGTTCCTCCAACTTGTGCAGCGCCTGCTTGTACACCTCCACATGCCGCTGGAGCTCATTCTTCATCGCCACGTGCAGGGAGATCAGTGAGCCTGAAGAGTCTGCTGTCAGGCCATGTGTTCCTAGTCCTGGTAAAGATTTACACAAATAATTTTTTGTTTAAAAAACCACACCAATAAATTATTAATGAAAGCCGATACTGTTGACAATACTTAAATTGACACAGGGATTTACAAACATATTTTATTCAATTGATGTTCAAAAGCCGTTTGTTAAATTTATAACCTCAATATAAAATTCTGTTAGTGGCAGGGTACAAATAAATATACATAAATGCTTAATTAAATTAAGATGCCAGGACTTAATGGACTTGAATTTTTGCTCGCACTCGAAGGAAATAGCTTAAGAATGATAAGTACCAACTGATTGCCCTTAGACAAATAGAACCTCGAATTTTTATGAGCTGCTCTATTCAGGAAATTACTCGTAAATAGATGTAATCTAGGGGAACTCAGTCCATTAAGCGTTCTATATCCTGCGCATTATCTCGTCCGGTTGGCGAGGAAGGTGAAAATATAATTCCAGTATGGCTTAGATATATACCGAATGATTAACGTTAGAATTAAAATTACATTTATTTTCTTAGGTTCATTTTGGTCACCAGTTTCCTCTCAAAATAAAAAGGGCAAGGACATATCCTTGTCAGAACATGTCGTCTATACTTGCCAATATTTCATCAGTCACACATTTTCTCACATGTACCATAAAACTCATAACCCTTTTATACAATTGACCATTAACATATTCCACCACAATTGAATTAAAATCACAATACACGATTGCCGCAAACATTATGATTATGTGTTAATTCGGTCATTTTTGGCTGAACACAAGGCTGACGTTATTAAGAAATAGTAATATGTTAGTACATACTACGAAGCATTCACTCTGAAACGACACGCTATCAGCTCCAAAGATATTTTTTATTACTAACAATCTGATCTGTTAGGCAAGATAGGATGCGATTGGCCCTGAAACGGTTCGCGGCGGTCCGTAGATGGCCCTTGATTTATAACCGCCGCAGATTTCATCAGAGCTTCCCTATGTCAGAGAATATGTATAACTGTATATGTATAACAATCAGAACTAATTCTCATTTCTGTTATGTACAAACCGTTACCGTCATTAATCCTTTAAACACTTCACATGGGTTTCCTCTTAGAATGAGAAGAGTAAAGTCTTAATTTGCGGACATAAGTGCGAACTGGCAGATGTCACACATCATAGATAATATTACGGGCGAAATCTAAGATCTTCCTGTCTAAAAACCCAAAATCTAAACACAGCAACAAGCATAGCGACTTTTCAATTTAATCGTGAAAATTAGAAACGCACGAGGATCCCAAGCGAATGGCATGTATTTCCATAAACGTAAGTACTTATAACAAGTAACGCTTAGTAATAAAAGATAGTGTTAATTGCAACGACCGAGCCATAAAAGAGAAAGCGATGTCCAACGCCACTGTTTACACCCACACGTAACATATGATTAAGTGCTTAATAGCATATTGTTGGATCCTCGAAAATTTCTACCACTTACGTAAAATGTGACGAGAAAAGTTACGTTTACTAAAACAGATACATATTCACACGATAATACGCATATTATATTTATTAAAGTACATAATTCTGTATATGAGCACGTTAAAATGAACTCATAAAACGTGGGACTTCAACTTCAATACCCCATTAACACATTCTAGTATTTTGATACAATGACATCTTGGATATGATTTACGTTCATACTTATGCTTCTACCTCTGGATAACCATAGCTGTTTAAATTACTGACTCAACAACTGGTCATTTTTGTCTACTTTTTTTTTCGATTTTGCTATATAAAATTTTACGTACCCTGTACAGCAGCATCAAGTTGTCTTCTCCGACTGTCCACCGTCTCTTTAGAATCAGGGCTATATTGCACCAGGGCAGTTGCAAGCTTCGCGGTACGAGCTCGAAGCCCCGAGCCCTGGTCGCCGCCGAGAAGTCCCACCAGCCTCCATGCCACTGCCTCGCATTGTAGCTCTGGACGAGGGGTCACTTCCAAGGATATCAACCTATGAAAATTGAGAATTTCGAATAATATTTCAAGCTGTAAAATATTTTATTACTTTTATGCCAATGTGAATTTTAGGACAGAAAACACCAAACAGTTGTCAAATAATCCGGGGTTCAAAAAGTCCGTATTATCCTTCTATTAATGTACGTGTTTCATATACGTAGTTGCTTTTTGTTTGATAGTTCCCTACAGCATTTAAATTGCTAATACAGTCTCTCACTAAGTCTCTAAGTAGTCTCAAATTATAGAAACGACTAGCTAAGACGATGATCAGTTACTCTATTATTTAATTTTTATCTACCTAAACGACTTCTCATGCGAATCAACAACTTTTAAAAGTGTATCAATCAAACTTCTTGACAATACTTTTGACCCCATTTTATATAGAATGAGTATGTACTAATTAAATAATATTACAATAACTCTTTTCTTGTCAAAAAATTGAAGAATATCAAAGTTCATATTCTCTATTCTATATTCGCTTCTTCAATGCTTGTCTCACAATCGGAAAAGACAAATGAAGATCGATTGAAAAAACGCATTACCATTTTCATCGCACAAGTTCAAGTAGCGGTTACTTCTTACATTGAATCGTCGTTGCCTCTTCTCACAGAACTGTTGTGAACAATGAAAATGGGAAAATACTATGAGCAAAAACCAAACAAAGCATCTGCTATCCCATTAAGTAAAATTAATAGGGCTATAAACAACCAAAATCAGTGCAATCTGTTCTATTTCTTACTAGAACGAATACATTACAAATGTAATGATTTAATCAATGTCAATACATGTATTGATTAATTATCGTATCCCGTTCATCAATTCTCACAAATTTATTCGTAGTAACGGTAATATAAAAAGTATTATGACACCAATTAATTCCAAGAGTATGAAAGTTCTCAATGCCGATAGACTTGCTCATTGTTGCAACTTAGAGATATCATTCTCAATGGTGGAAACTTGAGGAAAGTATGTTTTTACGGTGACATCTAGAATTGTATTGTTTGTTTAAGATTACTGTTTGCTATCGATTGTTTCCTGCCTCTCTTTTAAAGTAATTGTAAATTATTGTTTTTATTTCATGTTCCATTACAAACGTTCATTGCATAGTTTCTATTTAATTGCTACATATTTAAATATTTGACTATATTTAAAACAGATGTAGAATTAATTAAAACTGATTTACATTTGTCTCAGCTATCACCACATAATACGTATTAAATATGCAGTGCATATGTAATTTAAACAATATATGCATTCTGGACATTGACTTGACACTTCTTTTAATTTAATTAATTATCGTTGCATTATAATAATTGCATTACGTTGCATTACATACTTCTCAGCGTACATTCTTAATTCTAGAAAATTAGTCATCGTGGTGGGTACACCTCTAACCTTACCTTCGCGCTTTAAGTAACAGTGAGAAAGAGTACCTATTATACAAATGTCAAAAGCGTTAAATTTGTCAAAAAGATCATTTAAGCGAACTGTTTGTGAAATCACCAATACATCATCGAAAATCTTCATTTTTTGGTCCTACAATTTCATCAAGTTTCGCCACACTCGAAACAACTTTTTTGGCTATCAGTAAAAGTTTTACGAGAATTCGGCTCGCTCAGACGGACCGCCGGAATCGAACCGGTCGAACGGGAAACGTCACTTTCACCTGTGATCGTGCCCTTGCGCTCCGAACTTGCCGATCGGACATATATATCAATTGATAACCAAGTTACAGACTCTACAACTAATTCGCACATCGGACATATCTTTGAAACTGGAAAATGTGATCGGGCGTTCATTGACCACAAATTTTATTGGCCTTTTGCATTTATATTCACATATTTTCGTGGTCACAAAACACCTCGTAACAAACGGCACGTAATATGTCTGATTTTATTAGTACTTTACACCTACTGGACATTTTTATCGTAATATCTTTATGATTTTATGTTATATAATTTTATTTGCCATTTTTCTCCGGACTCTGCAAGCTCTTAAACGGTGGGTTATTATACCATAATTACTGCTGAGATGCGAGATTACAACAACCAATAAAATTGTTAAAGAATTAGAAATGCATCAATCGACCATTTAGTAAAATAAAACATAGTCAATATGAGGTACCTACAATGAACTATTAGGCTTGACTGAAAACCATAAACAAACGATTCAATTGCCAATAGTAAGTAATCTACTCGTATGTGATTGTCGTAGCCCATACAAATTTTATCTGAACTAAACCAGATCAGAACACATCAGTCTAACTGATAAACCTTTTCACCTGAATCTTCAACGAAACATTCTACGAAATTGATAATTATAATAACTTTTAGGGTAAACAAACATTCGTTATCGCCTCATTCTTAATTTGCAAAGGTAATTGATGAAAATTTACCAACAAAGTGATTGTGTAATTTGAATCAGATTCCCTTCGCCGGAGATGTCTCGAATTTCATACGAGTCGGTGTTCATTGCGCTGTTACATTACTCGCTAACTTGTTTACCTTCACGCTCCGTTGATTCAACATTATTCCAATATAAACTTCCTTTTAACAGACAACACATGGTAATTCCTCAGTTAGCAGAAGAAATTTTAAAAATCTAATTACTTCCGTAAGCAGAAGTGAATTTAACGTTAATCGTTTAAAAGCAACTTTGTGTTTATATGCAAATGATTGATAAGTAATAAGCTTATCTTGATAGAATTTCATAATGTTAAAACGCAGATATACTTATGTTCATCACCCAAATATGGATGGCAGTTCTGGATGGGAATCCAAGCCAATCTCGATTCATAATAATTAGAACCGCTAACTACAGGAATGACAGTTAAGTCGTAAAATAGCGATCCCTTTGTGATTAGAAAGACATCAATTAAGGTCGATTACAGGAGTGTCGTTGCTGACGGCTGAGTTAACGTAAGATTGTCTATATAGATATATATTTAGCAATTCATGTATGTACGTGCCCTTGTCAGATGTCGCATTACCGAAGCACTGGCTCACACGAAAAACACGGAATCTACCTAATTTGAGATCAAACGGTCGTGTTTCTAATATCAAAGTTTTATTATTATTATCCGTACAAAAACGAAGCCGTTTTCCGTCCGCCTTAACAGTCATTGTGTTTAGTAAATCTAGAACATAAATAATATAACAGTGACGACTTATGTAATACATGTAATCGCTCCATTTATCTCACGTGAATTAGATGTAATATGGTAAAAGCAATTGTGTGAACGTAGCCATTTATATTCTCCTAAGTTTAGATTAAGATAGTCATAGACGGAGCTATAATATATATTAATATGCTATGCTATAACACGTTATAGCAAACTACAGCAGAGCTATGTTATAGTACTTACCGTGCGGTTAATACCTACGTAATAAATATATCATGCTGTAACGAAATATGAATTGCTATATCTGTTCAAATATTTTGTTCACGTAAATATTGTATGTACGTTTACGGTCACTCGAGCATTATTGCTATAGAGAATATGTAGTAATGTATCTTGCTATAATATATATTATAGCTTTGTCTACAAAAACGTTTAGGCAGCGGATAGCAACACGCGTAAATTACCCCGAGTTTTGCTCGTTTCTCGCGCGCTCATAATGCGCCGTCGCCTCGCATATCCTACAAAGCGGAACTAACTCGCATCTCTATCTAGTCGCAAAAAGTTAAATATGCAACACTTTGCATGTTTCACGAGAAAATTCATAATCAATCTGTCATACGCATCTCTTGCAATATTCATGTTATTAAAAACTATTGTTTCAATATTTGAAAATGTTGGTGAATTTTAATTCACTATACAAGTATTTTCTTACATCAATTAGAATACGAGTACAAGGTATACCTACCTACGCATATACATATAATGTGTTTATGTGTATCTATACCCGGCAGATAAAATGCGATGACTGCTTTACTCACTTTCATTTCACGAAAATTAACTAATAATTTTACATGTCACAGTTTTAATTTTATAATTCCTTTGTCTTGTCGGACGACATCTACATATTTTGTCTTTGTTTTTTTATTCTGGTTACATTACCTCGTAATAGAATAGTAAATCTAAATTATTACAGTATAATAAAGCTTACCTGTTTAGAAGCGTTTCTATCAAATGCGCAGAATGAGGCAGGGCTTCGACCAGCAAATCTATTGGCAAATCCGAAGCCACGCTCTGCAGTACGCCGGGTCCCAATCGTGACAAAATAGCAGCCGCTTCACGAAACTGTCGGCCTTCAGCCAATAGTAGCACACGCCGTAAGGCAAGACGAGGAGAGGTATATGTGTTCTTCTCCCTCTCCCTCTCACGCCGAATTCGCTCGCGACTTTCGTTTAACATGTTGCGAGTTCACGTAGTAGCACTAGCCCATTATATTAGATATGAAGTCCTGGTAGCGCCTCAATCTGTAACATAAAAAACATGGATTATTTTTGTGATTAACAACTTTCATATTATACATTGATATTAATGTTAAATAACATCGAGCGAAGAAACTGATACAGGAGCCTTGCGGTTCAAACTGATAATAAAATAGCTGTCATCTGACTGCATGACTAAAAATGACCAACGATTAACAAAATGGTATAAAGATTGTTTTGCTAAGGAATTCAGTACAATACAATTCAATGCTATACATAGATAGGTATTTTGCATCGGGATGACAAAACCATATTCTGATTGCGACAGTTGGAGGCAGGCGGAGTCAAGAACCTTTGCTAATGGCCGGCGACAGGTGATCAAGTAAACGCTGGTGCAGGAAATGAACACAAGCGGTTTTTATTCATTTATAATGTTTTATCATCAAGTTGTTTTATCATTTCACTGTTGGATATAGGTCTCCTCTCAGGAAAATAAGGGATAAGGCCATAATACAAATATGCCGCATTCGCCATGTGCGGGTTAGCAGCCTTTAATTACACATATGTATGTGAAAATGTGTTACATATAAATAAATTGACAGTTCGTAAACATTCTTTCAGTCATTTTACCGTATAACAAGCATTCGCCATACTAAATCCTGTCTAGCCCGTCGAGGAAATACAAATATGATGTCATTTTTTTTTCGTCTTATTCTGTTACCACACAACACTTAGTGGCAAGAGTCAAACATTAAACAGCGAGTTCTACCATCATAAACTGTGGTCAACCCATCGCAATTCTGTTCCAATTAAATACGAAATACATAGGTTCTCAGAAATTTTTAAATCACCAACATATTTTGTGCAATCATATCCTGGCAAAGCTATAATGATTATAACGACGAATATAAGTTGAATTCCTCTTGTGAAAGTAAGGTTCATTGAAGTGTTAGTGCCCTAATATCTAGAACATTTAAAGGTCTTATACATACGCTGCCTGTTTTAAATTATGTACTAAAACACTTTTGTCATTAAATATCTATAAAAAATAAACTCCACTTCCTGCTGCCGCTCATAACTCGGGCCGATATTTACAAGCGTAATACTGGCATAACTGTTTCTGTTATTTCGAATAACAATTGTAAGAGCACAATAGACGCCAGAATATTCAGCGATTTGGATTTTTGTACTCTTTACGTTTATGTCTAACTTTATCTCATAACGTCTGAGAATTTTCTCTTTTTTTAGTAATTGAACGCAATGTTCTGAATAGACCCCGGTTATGAGTGTAATTAAGCAGAGCCTAATTGGAACAACGGTCAATTAATTATTCTCTTTCACTAATGGTTCGAAGTTTGTTTCCCGGGCAAATATTTTGAAATATAGAAATGTGAAGTACTTATTTTGTCATCTATTTAAGTGCAATATAAGGTCAAAGTAACCTTAAATTCGCATACGAGTATATTTTTATAACTTTGGGTTGAAACTGTTTTTTTTTTGTAGGTTTATTCCATTTTTCGCCGATAACACTGTTCGTCACCTTGCCGCGTAGAGTTTTGCAAACTAATTCTATTCCCGACCGGCCGTATACCCATATATGAGATTTAAATATTAGTTTCGGGTGCAAACGTTGATGTGATTCTCGTGTTACATGGTACTAAAATTCAGATAATACCTGAAGTAGAATTTCGATATAATAGATTTGACACTATGACAGAAAAAGATTGCAACCACTACAACAGATTTGACCAGTACCCATGTTAACCCCTCTCCCCCTACTCCTTAAAAATCGTTAAACTAAATGTCATTGTGCTAAAACCATAATGAGCAGACGCAGACTGTGAAGTCATAGCAAATAATATGTGACACAAAAACTTCAACACTATCTAGGTTAACCGCGCTATCATTATCATTAATACATATATGTATGTAGAGTATCTATTGTGTTCATTTAATTATATTATTACTTATATATTTCTTTACAGCTAGTCAATGTGTACTACATATATATTAATAGTGACTGCCTGAATATTATTCAGTATTTATATAATCATAATTATTAAATCAAAACGGAAAGTCCCATTAAAATATGTAGAAGACGCATAGGTCACTCAGTACATAACTAAGTTATGTTCAAGTGTCCTATTCAAATTCAACGTTTTTATGCTATCCTTTGAACTCTTCTATGTGTGTACTTTAAATTGAAACGTAAACTTAAATTCTTTAATTCTTACATGATAAATATTGAATAGTTAGTAGATAAGATTGTTTAAACATGAACATTCTTGCTTCATAGTTTTCAGAGCGCGATTATTACGTTACGTAGCCCGGATTTTTGTAGTGTAGTTTTGAAACCAATTTTTACAATTAGTAATTAACAGTGTAAATCTAGATTCTGATATATGAAAAGTATATCTAAAGCAATCGATGAAATAAATACCGTCAGAACACATCACTAATATAACCACAATAACAGTAAAACGCAAAGTACTTTCAATTCACGAAGGCACATACTTAGACATTTAGACATTATAGTGGTGGTGATAGGAATGAAATTTGATGGATTGACGAGTAATGCTGAGAATGACAGCGTACAGCAGTAGTCAACAGCAGCAACATCACGATGACTTACGAATTCTCTGTCCGTTACTCGTACTCCTATAGAGTATGGGAGTCGCAACGGATCTACACCACCATGTGGGAAATATCACAGATACTATCGTTTGCTCTCGTTTTTTTCGTGTTTGAGAAGTGGTGCTTGCATTCTTCGGTTAGCAAACGATTGTTAAGTGTTATACACTGTTATGTTACCTGGATTCTTGTTTCTACAGTCCAGAACGCAGGTGAACGCTGTGGTAGATAATCGCTAAGGACAATCATTGAAGGCGATACACGTTACGTTTCATTGATAATAATAATAGTGTATTTAAAACATTAACATAACGAAGGGCTAACCCACTCACGGTGAAAAGGAATATTCGAGCATCACACTTGGAGCCTTCTGATCAACAGACTTACGTGGTGATCTTTGTACCTACTTAGTGAATAACTGCCATATCAAGGGCAGAATTGTCAGATGCATACATATTTGCTTAAGCCAAAAATTGTTGTAACTCTGTTTTTCATAACTACAAGGCAACAATAGCCTCACCACCTATTCCATGGGCCGTTAAATGTAACGGATGAAACGTGAGAGTGCACTACACTCCTCTGCCTACCCCTTCGGGGGATTACGGCCGTAATGTTACGTTATAGCAACTACAAGCAGTTTTAATCTACTAGTCACCCGCAGCCCATACCAGGCCCAAACCAGTGCAGCGGATCTTTGGCAAGTAGTAATGGACATGAAAACATCAGCTAACAGTAATGGACACCAACTTATTGTTATGTTATGTTTACTGTACATACATACATATCTTCATGCCAAGTCCCTTACGGGGTAGGCAGAGAGCACGAAGTGCCAAATATCCCTATCCTTTCTATGTATATTATATTATATATTCATTTCGCGATTGTTCCGCGAGGACCGCGTGTACCCGCTATCTATCTCATAAAATGCGGTATCTACTCATAAATTTACTAAATGATAATCTTACACGCAAACAAGTGTTATACGAGTAATAGTGTACGGGAGATAAGATCTCGTGTAAGGAATGTGGAGGCGCGCGCCACACGAGAGCGGGCGGCGGCCAGTTCACACACTAGCCACATTTCTCTCCACGCCGTTGATTTATACGGCTTTCCAGAACTACGAGTTTTACATATATGTACGTTCTTCAATGTTTCAACGGCCCACTTCTTAAATTGATGGTGGTATATACTCTTACTGCTGCTTTCTAATATTTATGCCTAAATCACCTCTTCTATTCCATGGGACGTATACCACGACTGATGAAAGTCAGGAGTACTATACTGGTCTGCCCACCGTATAGGAAAATATAGCTGTGATGTTATGCTTATTCTAGAACTATTTTAATTATTTCGTATTGTAACACAAAATATGTTCGAAAAATATAACTAATTACTTTGTTAATTTTGTTTTGATGTACCTATAATGTTATTTCATAGTTCAAATAAGTTAAACTATACGTTCCATGGAAGCGTGTTACGCTTTTCTACGTACTGACTACAAATATTGCAAAACGGTTTTTTCTTCGCCGTTTTCCTTTCGGTCTACTGCTCATGTGAGATGTATAACATCGATGAAAGCAGTCATTTGCAACAATATGATTTTAAAGGTTATTGACTGTTCGTACATTGTAATAAAACAAAGTAGATAACTAATTTGTATTTACATAATTTCAAACGTATGTGACTATATAAATCTAAAACAAATTGTATTCTGATATCTCAAAAATATTAACGGGAGATTTCATCGTTAATGGAAAAATCAAAACTGACGTTTCAAATTTTGACAAAAGTCGTCTCATAATTCGATCAACAATGTAGATAAATGTGATGGAAAACACATAAATACGACTACGCCTAGTTCGTAAAGGTAAATTCGTAAATTCTTAGGTGAGCACAAACTAAGAATCTCCAGATAGTTCTTTCGCCTCTTTTATCAAATGACAAATTGAATAACTAATGTTCTTAAAAAAAGTGGCTACAATTACTAAGAAGCAATCTCCTAAAATAAAATACCGAAACGACTCCCAATGCAGTCCTAGTTCATCATCAACGTCTTCATCACCATCGGCCCGTTCCAGTCCACTGCTAGATATAGTAATAACCCGCCACCGAGCTCAATCTTCAGATTTTCGTTTCCAACCACTGCCGGCCAATTTGCAAATATCGTCACTCCTAGCCGGAGAGCATCCTACGCTTGCTAGTTAACGTCTGTTAAATCCTAGTTTTACTAGTCGTAAACGTAGACGTAAATAAAACCGCTACTAAATTTTCGTTTATGTACCAAAACACGCAACTTTCTACGCGGCGGGTCACGACGTACCATTTTACTGGCTTTTAATGATTTCACACATCTCCATTTAATTATCAATCGATCATACGATACATATAATGTGTATAAAACACACGTCTCAGCGAAAGGCGGCGATAAGAGATGGCGTTTCTGTAAATATGAGATTTATTAATAGTGTTTTACGATCACCTGACCTCAATCACGAAAATGAGATGTGCGTCGATTTAAAAGCAGAAATATCTAATTATGAAACATTTCACAAGTGATAACTATTCAAAATCAGGAATATGATATCGTGTTTCCGAATTTATTAGACATACTGTCCGAATTTATCGGATATGCAAATACCTACATACATCCATAGTATTAGAATATAATATACTAATTCTTTCTAAACATACATACATATGCAGTATGCCTGTATTTGTCTGTCAAAATTTTTTTCTTGTTACAGGTGTAAATACATGAGCATTATATTTGTTAAAACATGCAAAAAAAATCCGATGTTATGAAGAACCTATGACATAATATCTCATTTCTTATATCATGTCTTTTTAAATAGAGAACGGTCAGAAAATAATTATAACAAAATTTACACAGTCCTTAAATATTAAACCGTGATTACTTAACTTTTTTATTTTAATATTCCCCTTTGACAAAAATCAACGGAAATTGAATACACAACGACCTAAAAAGACTTACCGGTTACATACTGAGGTAATAGGAGTTTATAGGTATGAAATAAAATACAACTTAACCGATAAGAGATTTACTCGTAAGTATATAAAATCAATCGTTGCGCGACATCTCGAAGCAATCGAGAGCATTCGCAATAAAAACATAAGTTGTATCTGTAAAAAGTAATAAGATACTGAACTAGTATTTTAATGCTCGCATCAAGAAAACAGAAAGTAATCTATTCTGAGTCGTTAACATACACATGTGTTCGATTGGCACTTTTTACTTGTATTATGTAAAGTGGATCACCGATACTAGGCTCGATTTTCAAAATTACTGCAAAATAAACATATGCGCTATGTTAGCTCTAAATATTAATTACTTCACCTAAACATGTAAAGTTTATAAAGCTGAAGATCAAGCTCAGTGCCATGCTATTGGGGAAGCCTATGTCCAACAGTGGACGGGTGTAGGCTGATGATGAAAATGATGATGAAGATGACTAAATAATTAAATTGAAATAGTAACTATCTTTGCATTTTTCCTTTTTTTTACAGGAAGAGCTTAGCAGGCAACCATCAAATCTGCCACCCGTCGTAGTTCCAACAGAACTATAGGCAGAGAATTGTTACTGTTAGTCAGTACTATTCATTATTAATATAATTACTTGGGCTTCACAAGCTGAACTATTGGCGATCCTGTGTTGACACAGTTGTCAATAAGCAACGATCACGTGCTATGAAATAATATCGGTAGCTGTATTTGATAACAACTGTTAATCACTTAATGAAGTTAGAACTAGAGTCGAAACTAAAGTTGCCTAAAATTCCCGTAAGGTTTACGTACATCAGCCATAGAGTCTGGAATGTGAATGAAATTGACTTATAATTTACAATATTGCGGTAAAGCAGGCTTACCGTAATAATAATAATCAAATAACTTACCGCTATAGTACAATTGAATCCAAAAATCACTGCGATATAAATCACACTGCGTCCGAAACAAAACACAACACGACAACAAAGTCTGTTTACAACAACAAAGTTGAAAAACACAACAAAATTCACGACGATCTCGCGGGAATAAAAATACTTTAATGAAAAAATTGTGTCAATAAATTAATAGAATTTTTTTTTATATTTTGTGTTATAAAAACGAATAGTGTATTATTGGTAGCGCAGTTCGCGTGCAGTCAGCGGAGCGCTCCGGTGATGAATGAGATTATGAGATGGGGCTGGAGCTTCTACGTGTGAAAGCTTTCGGATGTGACTATGCAACATGTAGCACGTATTTAAAATATAAAATTATACCATTCTTATATGACGTTATTATTATTATTACTATTTTTAAATGAAGGAACATGGCAGGTCTGTATGGACAGAGATATTTATCACTCAAGCCTCTCTGCCTACCCCAGCCTACCCCATAGTAAACCTGGCGTGATAGTCTAACTATACAATAATTATTTTTATGTTAGTGACGTATAAAAGTTCACTGTACAGATTAAAAACGATCAGACAAACCACAATATATGTAAAGGAGTGAATGGATCAAAAATATAGGATTAACGGTTGGTCAAATGTTCGCTAGTTTTCAAATGTATTTCTTAAACAGATACTCTAATATTATAATGGTAAAATCTAAAAATAAAATATAAAAAAGATATAAAATCGACCGAATATACCTCTGTTTTACTGCTTTACCCAAAAAAAACGTTTTAAAATCCTCGTATGTACTACATAACGCGGTCCACCTGCAGGTGTAGCAGCTTCCGTGGCGCGTCACGCCCCGCTCGTTCGATTCCCGACTGAGCCTGCATTTTGCTGTTTAACTGGTTAACATGACTTTAGCGTTTCACTTCAGCACTTTATAATGAAAACTCAACTGTCTCGATTTTACTCGAGAAACAAATTTATAATTATATATTCTTGATATTTTTATAACCCTGGTATCAGGGTCATCACAGACTAGGTATATATGTATATATGTCTTAAGCTGCATTTGTGGCAGGTCATCTGTATCTAGAAAAGTGGGAAAATATGGAATAGAAATACATAAGTTGAACAATATTGCATGTTTGTTTTATACTATGAACGAATTATATCAGTATCTACTAAATCATGGTTCAATGATATGGGCATACAATAGAAATTTTAAAGTGTAGAATATCATCATCATCAACCTGTATCAGTCTGTATTTCTACTGCCCACCGAAGGCTGCAGACAGCATCCAAATGTGGCAAGCTGAAGAATAAGCATGGATGACCCTCATCACGGGTGACCAAAAATAAAAAAGACACTGGGAACAGAAAGTCATAATCTATTTAGAACAACTGGCAACACATAACTTAAAAACTTCTCAATTAATAAACCAGCTGACATAATTATAACCTTACTTTGAATATAATAATGTAATTATATAGCTTATAGTGAATGGAAGTATTTGAATTTAGTTTTATATTTATGAACTAATTTTAAGTAATAAGATATCACTTCATTGTCGCTACTGAATAATGATTGACGTTAACATCTCAATGTTATAATTACCGATTTAGTTGTCTTCGTATATATGTTAATTAATTGTTAATAGAATAATTATCTTCAATCTGACATTGGGGAATACGATCTAGGTTTATTAATAATTTATATCACATAGGTGTGAACAAAATTGTAATTAATCTATATTGCCTGTACGTTGTTAGAATATTTTCAACACAATAATTCCGTTATTATCTATCACATGAAAGTTTTTGTATATGATTAGTAGCAAACATAAGAACTATATCTACATGCCTAAAAGCTCTTATTAGCACACGATAATAAGCAATGACATAAAATCATTATTTCACTGAAATCATTTCACATCGCAATTTTTTTTTCTTTCTTCGAAACAGTAGAACACAATTTCGTTGTAAGTCAAAACCTCGCACCGAGGCTGCATATAAATAATGAAATGATGAAGATACATTGGCCCTCACAATTACGAGTACAATATTACGCCTGTTAGTAAGTTTACTTCCTTCATCCGGTAAAGCAATGCTACATGCGTACACTGTTGAGTCATATGACCCAAAATGCATTACTATTTACAGTATTATATGCTAACTTAAAATACGAATGTCTTTTCTGAATATCTCGAGTAGTTTCGTACCTTCCCGAGATCCTTTATTATGAGCTGTCAATAAATACGATTTCAGAAATACAACCACTTCACCTATTTCTAATGCAAATAAATTATTAGTCCATATATTGTTACGTCATATTATTTGATATTTTTTGGAGTATTGACGCGTCATTTGCTGATCTCAGAATGTAATTCTATGGCCTGTAGTGACCACAAATGTACATGAATACAAACCATGAATAATTCCTACTCTTCATAACTTCCAATTTTCAAAGTTTATAAATTTCACTATCAGTAAGCCCGTGCCGATTCTGGCAATTGAAATATAAAGTAGTGTGCATTGCTATAAAATGAAGCATTTGGCATATTCTAATTTCTCAAAAGAACTTACGCCAATTCTATGAACCCACTATACAGCTCAGTCGTAAAAAAAAATCTTTTATTTTATTATTTGTAAGTCGGGCACACATATGTCGATTTCACATTAGTATCAACAGCCAAGCCTAGCAAAACAAAGCTCCATATTCATACATATAAACGGATATGTTTAAATATGTATTTAGGAGAGATTTAACTTAACGTTTATTTCAACATCAATGTATTACTTAATCATCGCCAAAGTTCATTGACACGACACCGCGACTGTGCTGGCTGGCGATCACACCTGGATTGAACGTAGAGATCTATATCTGTGTGATTATGACATGCTGCACACTAAAATTTATACTTAAAATAAACTAGAAGTACATGTAAGTAGAAAAATTAAAACATGAATAAAATAGCTACATATCTTCTTACTAATCAAATATGATTGTTATGTTTTAATGTTATTACGCATATTCAGGAAATTATAATATTAATTTTCGAATTGAGGTTACTTATACAAAATTTCAGCGACTATAAAGCAATTTTAATGTAATAAGAAATATATAATACAAAGTCCACCACGTCAGTGCGTCCATTTGTGCGCTCTAGAAACTACTCGCACGAAAAAAGTTTCATGCAGTTGTTTCCATATAAAGGTTACTTCTTGAAATAGATTATAAACATACAATAATTAATGTTAGTTTTATGTAAATATGCCTTTCTATGACGACAAACATGGAGTAAGTTAAATCAAAACCAGTAATTTGGAAACTATCCCTTAGGCAACACCTACCACCAAAATTGTAAAGAAATAATTACAAATTAATAATGTTCTAAATAATACAACTCTGTATTTTAAGGCTTAACCTAAAATCCGCGCAAAATCTTCCCAAAATTACACACAAAATACACATTTTTTATAACGCCCGGCGAAGCGTGTAGATGACTAATACGAGTAGTCATATTTAATTAAAACACGAGCAAGACCGCATTACGAGTAGTTACGTAGGAGTTACAAAGAAAAACGGTTTAAAAAACTTAAAAGTGTCAATAGGTGAACGTATTACTTTATCTATAAGTAACTTTCATTTAAACGAAAACAAGTCGAAACAACTAGGTAATAGGCAGGATGTAATAAATTACATTGACTTACGCAATTTTAAAAAGTAAAAAGTCAAGATACCGTGTCCAATATGGCGCGTGTTCCCGCCACAGCTGACCCAAAGGTTAACTTTCACGTGCACCGCGAGTGCATCCAATTATTTAAATATAATGTGAATTGGATTGCTATGTCAACAATGGTAGGCATGTGAAGTTATTTTAAAACTCATTATAAAATCTTATCAGAAACGCGCTTAAGTACATATCCGTTTTATTACAAATGTATGCGTATGAGGCAAATTAAGGTAAGCGCTCACTTTTTTAAATGCCGTATAAACTTGTTGCTGGCACTTTATTTGCTTTTGTGCGCTACTTTTATACAATTTATTAATTATTATGTGCTGTAGTGTGCAACAAAAACATTTTATGTTGTGTTTATTATTCTTTCAGAGAATAAAATTTGATACTTCAGATGTTTTTCTTTTGCTGTGTTGTAAAAGGCAAACCAATAAATAATATGGAACCTAAGGGTTTATATCTTACTAAATAAGTTTTCATCATCATCACTATCGTTTCACTATTAATTAAAAATGCGTGATACTGTAATTCATGTTCATTATAAAACTATTTTGTAAATTAAAGTTATTTGAACTATCTTTTTCATTTTTATCGCCGTTAAATAAGGTTTTCGTATTAATTAATTAGCTACTAATTAGTAATTCAGCAAGAAACATCCATTGCGTTCTAGAACTATCTATTTCTTATCTATGCGATCCTCTCGAATCAAAATGTTGATGACGCTCATATTATCCGCTGTCAAGTCATGTTAAATTAGCGATACGCGACATTTTGTAATTAATACACCTGTTTGCTTTTCAATATAATTTCATGTGACAGCCATTACTGACACCTATGTCCGATTCACTTTCTAATATGAACTCTTATGTAACTCCGGTTAAACCGGTAAATAACTAAAGACAGGTATCATTGGATTTTTGGTTTTTAGGGCAATACTTATATAACAAATTATGTATGTATCTGCTAGTCCAACCTTCACTTAACATCGTAATAGTTTTTATTGCTTCCTTGATGATATAGTTCCGGTTTTTTGTTTATAGTCAAATACAATGAAATTAAAGACTAAAAAGTATTCTCTTGGAATACCTGGTTATAGCTTATATATTTCGAATCTCATGATCCTATTAACTTCGTTCATACTAGTTACGAAGAATTCCATAAATGGTATTAATTACGAAAACCTATTCCGCTGATATTTTTACAATTAAACTGGTAATTTGTGGGTTATGCTGTGCACGAAATCAATATTATAAATTCAAGGAGTCATCAAAATGACAGAGAAAGTGCAAATGATAGAGCGCACATTCCAAGATTAATCGTAAAACCATACGCGTGGTGCTGATTGAAGGACGTAATCGCAAGAATAAGCAAAAGTGTGTTGACACTTTGATGACGGACGGGTTTGGCGAACGAAACAAATCGATAGGAAAGTTAAAGAGATAATTAATTGTTTATAATAATAATAAATCGGCGGCCAGTTTTGGGTGAAAGGTGCAGCAGGCTGGCGGGACTGGAGGAATGCGTTCTCTGCGGGATAGTGACGTCATCGCAGATCGTTAATCTTCGCAGGTTGCTAACTGACAATTATACCTGTAAAAGTTGAGCTTCGAATGGCAAAACATCATTAAAGCTGGACATCCTTCTGTACTGTCCGTAAGATGAAATGCGGGTGCTAATAAAACATCGTTTAAAATCCAATTAAAGCTAGATAGAAAGGACCATTACCATTATTTACCTGGTACTTATAATAAAAATAAATTTAAAAATATTGAATTGTCACACGTCGATTGAGACGAAATTTGGCGTAATCCTTACTACATATGTATTCAATATTTGTGTGCCTGTGTCTTTAAATTTGAACAGAGTATGAGTTTTAATTCAAATAGAAAACGGTTAGTCGTAGAGTACGCTATGACGTAAAAACAAACGCGATGTTTTCGGCTTAGACTCCTTTTGCTTTTGAACTTCTAGTCCAGTATTTAACAAACCTGAATAGCGAACCGAAGGTTACAGGTTCCATTCCCACCCTGGACAATTTGAGTCATGAGCACAGCGAGTCGTTATTTGTCTGGAATTAAATTTTCTCTACATGTATAAATTTATATACCATACATAGTAATCAATTAAGTATTAAATCAAAATAGTTATTAATGCCACTTTTAATAGTTGCTTTGGTAATTAACATCGCAGACGATGAAACGCACTCGCAACTTTCGAAGCCTTTCGAGGTGGCCCTTCACTCCATTTCTTGGTAGTACTGCGATCGTACACGATGTGTTAACACGCAAGTTATGCTCAATGTGTTGACGAGCCCCTTAACATGTTAATGTTATTAGATAGGGCAACGTAAGAAGTCTGGATTTGTATGGCATATGGGCCGGTATTTGGTAATAGGCTCACTCCCTATTTAAGCGGACGAAGAACGTAATGTAAAAAATAGTAGTACCATACTCCTATGCCTATGGAATGTATCCGGGTAATACCTACATATATTACCCGGCACCGGTAATCGTATAATACGTAATGTTGTAGAAAGAAAAAAGCGCTTAGGTAGGTTGTGTTCAGTAATAGTTGCTCTCAGCTACAGTACCTACTAAGAAGTTTTGGTAGCGTAGTTCTAAATATTATTTTAATTAGTTTTCCTTCCCTCACTTTTCATTTTTTACTTACCCATAATATAAATTCACGTGCTTCAACACGAATATTAACAAAGACGAAGGTAACTTAGAAAATCGGTACAAAATAACAAGCAAAATATTTCAACACGTATAACACAACAAAACAAATTAGTTTCAGAAATTTATTACTAGACAATAAAAAACAAACTCGCAAGCACGTTTACGTAAATGACTGAAAAGTTAGTTATATTATTCACTTTGTAATAATGTATTTATTTATTAGTAAGTAAAATATTACGTTGCTCAATAAAAATAATAGGCGCGCACCTACTTGTATTCATTACAAAATATTTTTTATTGAAACAATTATTGTTACAAAACAATTATAATGTATATTTTTACCTGCTTTGATCGATTTTCTGGGCACGTTGGAGCTGAAACATTACGTAAATGAATAGAAAATGGCGATTGTACTTTAGTCCACAGAACGTAGAGACAGTAAAAAAGCTTAATAGAGTTTTTTTTTTTTATAATAGGCTAAATTACGCGTTATACGTGTTTTTTGTGTATTACGAGTCATATTGTGTTAAAATGTAGATATTTAGCGACGTAAATATTCTACAATGTACATTATTACATATTTCATCGGACGAATAACATAGGGACATATCGAAAAAAATTCAATATTTAATAAATAAATCCTTTCTCAGACGTTGATGGCCCCATTATTATTGTCGCTTTATTATATACTCATTTGACTATAATTGCAGTTACTTTATTTTTAGCTATTGCTACCTTAACATCCTTGTCGGGCTAAAAAAATACATCCTCCGACTCTATCCCGGGATATCAGGATGTCGTAAGAGGTGACTAAGCCCAGCGCCAGCACATCATGGTATGACTTGATTACATACCCCAGCGTGGAGATTGCGGACAAAAACCTTAAACAGGCTTATAGTGAATAGTGATGATGACCTCCACTTTAAGCGTCTGAACGGAACAGTCAACTCTGCTAACAATCACCTTTGTGATCGGAAAGTGGAAATTATATTTGGATATATCCGAACCATTAATATCAAGTGTCAGTACAGTTAGTCAATAACATAAGTAACCATTATGCGTACAGCTGAGACGAACTTAAAACCTTTTGACGTAAGATTGAACGGGGAGCAGTGAGAGTTCCGGCGAGCGCGAACTATGTCGCTGGCCGCGCGCCGTCGCGGTATTCCAATAAAATTTGAATAATCACATCATCTCAGCGCTGACCGCCATCTGTCGACAATAAGTGAAAGTTATCAACATAATGAACTAGTCCGACGTCTTAGTTGGCAGTAATTCACTCGAATTGTGCCAATAAAGCGAAAATAAATGGAATTATGCAAATATGATTGTTTCGTTAATTTTAATTTTTTTTATCGTTTTCTTACTAGGTGGATCAAATATCCTGTAAAAATGTATGTATATATGTAAACGGTACCTGGTCACCGATGTACATCGATATTCATACACCACAATTGTTAATGTTCGCTTAGGAGGAAAGCTTTTTGGACCTTCTTAAAGACTCCTATTTTCAAAATCCAAAACTTTTAGAAACATAATTTACATTATATACGAGTATGCGGTCTTGTGATAAGATGTACCTGTCTTATATAAGATCAATTTTTGTTGCCATGTCGAACTTCTAATAATCATGTCAAAGAGGATGATTTCTTCATAAATGGAACCCAATTTCTAAGAATTATGTTTCAAGCTTCAGTAGTCAGCCTCCGCGCTGATGGACTCATGAATAAATATGGACAAGAACATTCATGTTCATACATAATGTATGTAGAACAATTCTGTCCTTGTAATATAGATTAAGATATGTTTAATATTCGTATGTAGTGTTCTACACACTATTATTAATACGTTGGTATTTATCAATTCTCCGAGTTTAGATTGGTCACATAATTTCTAAACGTCGAATAGAACTTTTTTTTAATGAAGAGAGTAAAAGACAAATATTGAGAACTATTAAGAGCCATACACATCTACAACTGATCTCTAACTGTGAGAATAAGACTATTATTATCAGTTGATTTAGTTATCAATTATTATGGGCAATAAGTACCTATATATTATTAATAAAAGTATTAATTAATATTAAATTACTAATTGGACAACCGGAATTGGAACTGTTAGTTTTATTGACCCGGTTAGTTCATATTGTTACGTATGTAGTCATTTAAGTATATATTAGTATCTGTCTAATACTGAACTGATCACAGTCACAGTACTACTTATAGCTTGAGAGAGATAACTATTGCCACATGGACGCATCCATGCTCTTCAGTTCCCAACGCCAAGTCAATAAATCACTTCCACTTGCAACTGTTTTCTAAGTGCGATGAAGAGACTTCACGGAAAGTTATCGCATGGTATTACATCCTAATAACATAATAACGTTGTTCTTTTGTCCTTTGTTCTTATTAAACATTCTCAAGTTTCATAAACTATTTTGTAATCTGTGTGAAAAGTTAAAAAGATCACATCATCATTACATTTCCCTGTTCGTGACAATTTCCCAAAGCGCTGTCCCACCGCACCATAACAGTTATTGTCATTACTTATGGGAAGCTGCAAGTCTTCACACTGCATACCAAGCTGTGACGAAACTCGTTTCCCATAGTAGCTACCACAGTGTGTGTTAACGATAGAAATGTCTAAATTTCGGTCCGAGAACTTATTGCTAATTTCGAACATCAGAATTTGAATTGTAAATACTGGGCTCATTTTTTGGTTTCGTAGCCTTGTTTTTATAAGCAAAAACTGCAGCTTCTATTTTAGACTATTTCCTTACTTTTAAAGAACTACATATGATTTAATATTATATCTAGAATGAATAAAAATATAAGTTTGCTAGTCCCCAGCTTCTGTGCCTATCGTTAGTTCTATTTATTATGCATTCTATAGTCACCGTAAAGCAGGGTCCGCAAGAAACAGATTTTATTGTAGAAAGCATTGACCTGCTGCCTATATAGCACGAAATATACACGAAAACTACTACGTAGGTATATTAACATTTTACACTTATTTGCATATCTATATTAAAAATATGATACAGGTGTGTCGTGCGCGCATCACGCAAAAACTACTGAATAGATTTCGATCATTTTTTTTGTTTTACTTCTTAGAAACTCCGTTCTTAGCCTTTAAAA
Source organism: Parelbella ahira ahira (assembly GCA_018244795.1). Classification (NCBI taxonomy): domain Eukaryota; kingdom Metazoa; phylum Arthropoda; class Insecta; order Lepidoptera; family Hesperiidae; genus Parelbella; species Parelbella ahira. The sequence goes on along the minus strand of DWME01000015.1, from coordinate 11,350 downwards.
TATATTTCGATATCTGCATTTAATATGAAGTTATTTAAGTTTGAGCGAAAACTAAAATTTGTAGCGATTTTTATGAATTGGTTCCCATTATAAGTTTTTGCGTATAATCCTCACGCTGGACATGTAGGTTGTTGTTTTTTAAGATTGGCAAAGTAGATTTCAGACCTACATATTTTTTGTTTTGTTCCTGCACATAAAATATATCTTTAATACCATAAACATCGCAGACGAAGTCTCAAATTCCAGCTAGTGCACAACAATGTTGTACTTAACTAAGTTACATTGCTTCATACTTTATATAACTTGATGTAAATAATGTGCATATTACAGATCATAATAATTTTAATTCAAATGTTTCTGATACGGTGCTTATTAAGCGTAATATCGTTTCTATATGTAGTCACATATAAATAAAACATACTGATAGTGATATGTGATTTAATAAATAGGTATGTACTTCGTTGAACGATATCTAACATTACAACGGATGAGGATATAAATCTGTTCACTACACGGTAAATATTTAAACAGTAGTAACGTTAACTAAATAAGGATATTCGCTACGAGATATTCGTACGATTTGACAGTGGTATAACACGACTAACAACACTACGGTACTGCTTTAACACATTATATTTAACACATCCTTTGCCATAACATTCAGAACGAAACGCGACAAAACAAGCAATACCGCCTGAGGACCAAATGGAGGACCAAAAAATTATACAGGAGAAAAATTTATAACAGAATTGCACCATGAACCTTTATTAATATCTGGGCTAACACATGTTGATAGTAATGATTAATACTAAGGGCATACAGAATCTGTATGGTTTATTCGTTGACTGTGATAGTCAACTGCTTACTCCGATTCGTCTCGAAACGGTCCATGGTCTTAATTTCCATTATTGCAGAAATAGCGAAGAACGCGCCCAGCCCCATTAATGTGGTCACTAACAGTCCCGACCTGGAATAAAGTTAAAGGAATCGTTAATTTTTATTTTATTCATTTATTTTTAAAGCCCGCAGGAATACAAAATGTGCCATTAATAAAGGATATAACTATTTGAAATTTTTGTGTTTGATCACTTGGAAAATGATTACTCTTGAGTTATGGACTTTGATGAGGTCTTCTTTTATCTTATTTATTAAAGCATTATGATTTATCCAAACTTTGATCTTCAACTCACCTTCTAAGCTTATGTTTATTCAATGGAAGTTACAGAAGAGCATGTTGGCAACCTACGCTGCATTGATGGTAAATGTAATCTACAGAAATTCAAGCTCAAACAGGACTAAACATTTTCTTGTGACTGGTAACAACAAGCTGCGTTCACACTTCAGAGTAAGATTGAACGCTTCAGGTTTGTAGCAAGAAAGCAAAAAGTAATGCTGTGTTACTTCATCATCAGCATCACCTGCCTGAGTTCACGGCTAGACATCCCACCCCATAATTCTTGCTGACCTACCGTGCTTCTACTTTTAAACCGTGATTAAAACGTAGAAAATGATTTTTAAATATCAGAAATATAGCTATTAGCATAAAAACAACACAAGTTATTACCATAAGTAAGTATAACACACTAGGTACATAGCACCTACCACAGATAAGTATAAGAACTTTTTAACAGGCGTTGCACTGTTCAAACGTTTTAATCTGAACACTTACCAAATAGGTACACTCATGAACGTAATGCAGTCGAAAGCGTCAGCAAACTTCTCTGTGCTGTCCATGTACGGTTGCATCTTAAAATACATATACACCGTGTATAATAATATATATCACAATAACGTATAATATTCACAATAAGCACAAAACAAATGCTTGTGCTCATCACACCAGTATTTATTCCAGGTGGGAATCGAACCTACGACCCTAGGTTAAGCAGTTTCACCAACCACTGGACCAACGAGCCAACCAACTATGTATATATATAATTCCTTTCCACTGATAAAATCCTAAATTCCAGATTCATAGCGACTTATATACAATACCCGAACGTTAGGGAAAGTCAATGTTGCGTCTTCCGAAGCGTAAACCAAAGGCAGTGAGCAATGGTAAGCAAAGCCCAGCACGGCGGAGGGGGCGTCGGGCGCCGCTGGAGCCTGCAGGTTCAGACCCGTTGTCTCCAGTCCTCGTTTCACTTCCACACCAACGGCCATCCACCAACCTCCTGTCTGTTTGTAGCTGAACTCCAGGGTAATCTGAATGAAGTAATAAATACCGTACATTAAAATATCAGATTGTGAAAGTGTGTTCTCACAAAGTATTCGGTAATGAACCATCAACTTTAAAAGAAAACACATTTTGAAAGAAAACAAAGCGCTAAAGTAGGGATGAAATACGAACATAGGTACAGATTCGTGCCTAGAATTATAGCCATGTCGCTGTGACCCATCGATATGTGTATCAGATGTTACATGAGATTCAAGTTCTACCTAACATATAGTATAGCAATATTGCTAATCCTGAAGACTGAATTGCAACACATCATGTCTTGTATTACCTATAGCAAAACACAGGTACCACACATACTCTTGAAACAAAAAACAAAACAGAATGCACCAGACGCAACACCTACACCATTGGAATTGTGACTGGTCGAATGCACTCCATATATGGCACATGGTTATTAAATAAAAACCTTGTCTCTAGTGTTGTCTCCGTCTGCAAATCTCACGACGAGAATAGTGTAAAGCCTTGTAGGCTTCACCGTGGGTTCCCCTACTGGTGTGTCCAGTATCGTTACGGTATTATCTGGCCATTTTAGCTCGGGCCAGCCCGTAGAGTAGAGGAGAGCGCCCTTGCCTGGAGGTCCTGAAATTATGTAATTACGAGCACAATCTGTATAATATCGGACCAATAACCTGAATGGTAATAGTGGATTGTATTTGATTTAAAGTTTCAATGCTTATACAGGGGTATATGCAGTGTTAAATCCTAACTAGTATTATAAACATCTCCAGCAGTTGATATGTTAATGCGCAACGTACATCTGTGGCAATAACGTTGTCCACTCACAGCCGTACGATCCGCCCGCCTATTTGTCAGCTATAAAAACTTGAGTGAAAATAAAGTGAGCAATGGATTGGTAAGCTTTAAAGAACATAATAAGAAACGATTCACCAACATTAACCTAGAAAGGAGAACCCATACAGACTATATTTGCCGCGACGAAAGTGGTAGGATGGCTACAAGATTTCTATTGACTGATACAAAAAAAACTTGTTGTCGTAACTTGATCTAGCCTTTTATCAATACCGCGCAGAATTTCTATTGCATTCGTTTCGTTATTTATAGATCAAGGTCAGTCATAACGTTTAACCCGTCTTCTTTCAATAAAAACTCGTATAGAAAAAGACTTTCTTTACCAATTCATAAACAGTTCTGTTGACTAAAGATCAGTGTTAGTTTTGTGGTCGAAATTTGACCGTAATCGTTACTGAAAATTGAAAAAAACTCATGAAATTTTAAATACATATTTTTGTACCTTTATACATTCGTTCATTATATTTCTGAGACCATACATTTTATATGTAAGTACTTTTTACACAAAAAGTTTATTAAGCAGTTGTCTCTTGGCCTAATTAAATATCAGTAAGTACATGTAAACATTACTTCATCAAAAAAGTTATTGAGGAAACTCTCGCCAACCTCTCCTAAAACAATAAATAAAGAAAACCGGTTGATAAGGACAGGTGAAAACAGTGCTGAATTGTTTTTTCTTTGCCTATTTGTATATAATCTATATGTATAAATCAAATAATAGAGTTACCCCGTTGTGCGCGCACCAAGCATATACTGCCGGATAGATTTCGATCACTTTCTTAGTTTTACTCCTTTGACACTTAGTCCGTATCTTAAAAAAATATTACGCTATGTACCTACTTATAAGCTAAAGTTATTAAAATTTCCAGTAACCAATATTTAACAAAGTTGAACCCTATTGTATATGCTTCTAATTATATTTATGAGTTCAAGTTACGTTGTAAAATGTATCTCCGAAATTATTTCCAAAATGTTTCATTGTTACACCAAAGCTCGTCAACAGTTACCAAACAAAAGAACGAAAAAGTAAATCGGGTGACAAACAGAGAAGAAAAACGTATTGAACTATTTCGCCTATTCTGCCTATATATACCTAATTATATACTCGTACATTCTGATTAGTGACTAATACTTGCTGATTTATTATTTCTTTAAAAAAAATTAACAGTTACTTGATTACCTTAGGAGGAACAACGATACGGCGATCGTAAGGCCAATGGGCTCAAATCTGCAGGACAGTTTTTAAATTCACAATATTTTAACACTCTTGAAAAAGAGTGAAAGATATCTAGAAGCGGAGACCAATCTACTTATACCGAGGCTTTCGTTAATGCGGATTAATCTTCAAAGCTTATATTTGATAGTTACCGGTAGCATTGTAAAGAGCAAATTTTTGCAGCGCCTTCGCCGGTTTCTCTTCCTCTGGAGCAGCAGTAGTGGTCGTGGTCTCCTCCGACAACGCTTGCCTCCGCACCCGAGCCCAACCCCCTTCCACGTAATCAGTAGACTGAGGTTGGGAGACAGAATTACCTGCAAAATGGTGTTCCTATTACAATATATTAGCAAACCTAAACTTGTTTCGTAAAATATCAATAGTGGTCTGAGTGAAGGTGAATTTTCTTTTTTTTTTACTTTCTCGATCGTATACCAAAATACATTTTCGAAATTATGGAGCCCCTATTTCATAAATGTAACCTCGTATTATAAAATGTGCATTTAAGTATGCAAGAGCATTAAATAAACACACTAATATTATACTATTTTATATAACGACATGTAAAAAATAGAGCTTCTCGATATTAATAAAATATGTCAGCCAATAAAAAAATAATGCCAGCTTTCACGGTTCTAAAATGAAACTGATAATCACCCAAAATACCAAGAACACGTCCTGGTCCGTATATGTCCTGGAGACGAGCGAAAGTTTCTGTCATTTGGGCGTCGCGCTCGGACCACGGGCCTTGCAGCGTTAACACCTGCTTGTAAAAAATCATTAGAATTGTGTAGAGAAATAATTGTGAAAAGAACATTAGAAGGAAAATAAGGTCTTTAATAAAATCATACAGACTGGTGATACATTAACTACCAGATGCAAAATATAAAATACATAAAGAATAGTTACAACGATATAAAACTTCAAAACGCCTGATATAATAGGTACACGTTCACAAACACAGTTGAATGATTGCTATTACTTAATTACGCTTTACTCAAAAACCATTAGAAGGTCCTACATTAGCTTCTTTGTCGTGTCATCATATGATTTAAATTAATTTCGTAACTCTAATGAGTTTTGGTACATAATATTCTTAATTATACAAACCTGCGTCTCATTGCTGATATAATCGGGGTGCACATCCAGAAAATCTTGAGGTAAAAACAGTGTAGTCAGACCTTCCAGCATTTTCCTCAGCCTTGGGAAGTTCCCGCTAGAGAGCGGCACGGAGTCCTGGTTGTTGAAGACAACAATCGCTGCTTGTGACTCGTATATCTTCATCAGATCATCTTGATCTAAGTATTTCAATGCCGGTCGTCGACAGTTTTCTAGTGATTTTGGGCCGAAGAACAAAAATGGCCCTTCTAAATTTGCCTTTACGAAAATGAACCATGTCGAGAGAATTATAAGTGTACGTAAACGCATTTCAATGTTTACTCTTGTGTGTTAGTTGATATACTGCCGCCCCAGAGCGGGTGGAAATCGATTTTGGGTTAGCGCATGCGTTTTACGTAGTATAAATTGTACTGTATTAAAAATTGACATCTTTTAGTTTCTTATCGCAGACTATTATATTAGAGTTCAAGAATTTCAGAGAGGTAGGTAAGTTTAAACCTGATAGTCATTTACATTGAAATTACTTATACTATATCTATATTACTTATAAGTATATATATTACTTAACTATTTTATAGACATTGTAACATCGTAGCATCACCGCTGTAAGCCCCGAAGGTGTAGGCAGAAGAGTGTAGTACACTCCCAGGTCTCACCTACGTTAAAGTCCCATGAAATAGGTGGTGAGCCTATTGCCGTACCTCAAGCACACATCCAGACTCCGGGTCACTACTAGAATTTATAATTGGAAAATTCCAATCAGAAATATAAAATAAAAAATCCAGGACCTCTTGATCGGCAGTCGCGCTTGCCACTCGACCAACGAGGCAGGTAAGACATTGACATTGTATGTATGATTATAATATGTAGTTCGTGATTGGTTTTGTTTGTTTTTATTGTACATCGCTCGTATTGTGTACATTTAATCATTTTTTAAACGAAATAAACATTACGGATCTATATTTTATTTTCTAATGTCGCCAACTGTAACTCTGTTCTTAATTGAATATTCTTATTCCAGCATGAATAATGACTTTACCCCATAATTACTTTTGTCTCTGCTGACTTCAACCGGAAATTGACATGACTTATTGTGTATACCTAGATGTTTCTATTACAAAATTTACTTATCAGATCCAATAAAGAATTAAAAATCGTTCTTCATAATTTCATTTGCCAGTGAAACCATATTTCATAAACCATTTTAACACGAAGGAATGAATGATTAATATATTCATTCGTTCCATGGCACTTGCGCGTTTTTCTTCTTACATCGTGGCATTTGTAGTAGAATTTATGAAGAAATTTGTTTCTATATAATGTGGAATATAGCTCCCGTCAACTGCAGCGACCTTTCATCATTAGATCACCGAGACGCACATTCACTATTAAATAATACGAAGAAATCCAGTCTATATTTATTGACTCTGTATAACACTGAATCTCATTTATCAGATACACAAGATGCCAGCTCACGACCCACACACTGTCTCGAAAGCTGTCTCACAATAAAACCGTGGATCAGCTCTTTGCAAGTGGTACTTGAAATGTAGACTGAGAGTCATCTATCTTAGATTCTGTTAATAACGCCAGCATCGACCGACCGACCTACTTAATAAGTGCCGTGAACACACAACGTCTACTATGGAAGAAGTTAAAGTACTTGATAAGGAAATTAAAAAAGGTTTTAATCGGTGTAGATAGCGTCAATAGATCAGTGCCTGTCTTGCACGTGACCGGCAATATTACGTGGTCAAGTCAGAATATACGAGTAAATATACCCAGATGTTTGTTTCAATTCTTAGCAGAAGTATTAGTAATACTGTAGTGTAATTCCCTATTCGAATCTGGAAAAAGGAATTTTGAAAGCTGTGTATTTAATTAATGGATGGATCAAGCCATAATAAATAAAAGATTCAATCGTTCAAATGTAACAATAATTTATTTTTACACTTAATCTATATACATATTTGCTATTTACAATAAGTTATGTGATAATATACATGTATATATAGTAGCGAGGAACAAGAGTGAGTACCAGCTCCAGGTGTGACGTAGACTGGCAGATGAGCGAGGCGAGAAGAATGAAGTCTCTGAAACATAATGATAAATAAATGAGATGGTGCTGAACAGAAAATCTTCAAAAAATGCAATTTAAGAACAAAGAAATATTATTTTCTTTAGCTTGAAAAGAATAATCACTTTAGAAATAAGTAGTTGACGTCAGTTATTAGTTCACTGTACCTATATATTATAATGGATCGCGCTTGACGTTTGGTGATAAGAATTAATTTTTCTCACTCTACGGGACACGGTTTTTCTCACGATGTGTTCCTTAACTATTACAGCTTGTATTTTTTGGAATTAAATAAGAAAATGCTATATTTTATATAACATTTTTTTTGTTCTTTGCATCAAATATTTTGTCATGAGACCCCTGTCATAATAACACCTGAAAGCGTATTAGTTGAACTTACTTTTCCTATCATTTGGGTCGGTGACTCCACACAGTCGATATGATATGGTCCTCTTGCGCTTAGTGTTAACGAATCCCGGAATGAAGATACTGGGTGAATCTAGCCTTCCTGAAGCTAGCAACCTAGCAAACAAAATCAAAACGAACTTAAACAAAGTAAAGACTTCATTAGATAAGTTCAGCAAGTTCGTGATTCGACAAAATTTCGCCAACATTAAAGAATAGTTAACCCTCGTATTGTAAATAGATAAAAAAGTGCAAAAGAAGCAGACATTCAATTTAATTAAGGATACAAAGTTAAATTGAACTGAAAAAGACTTGGAGAATCATTTTTATTTAAGTAAGAAAGCTACATGTTCGTACCTGGTGAAGTCAAGCTCAAGACGGTTGGCGTCAGGTCCAGTGAAATGCAACAATATTTGGATGCAGGCGCCCTGGTGCAAGACTCTAGTGCGTCTCGAATCCACACCTACCATCCACTCCGGGACTCCCATCACTTTACGAACCTCTTCCAAAAATTGACCTCTGAGGGAACCATTAGACGAATCAGAAACAAATTTGGTGGCATTCGTTGCGAATTATATTCTTTCATCGTTCAAACATAAATGACTTTACAAATCCAGATAGGACCTTACAAATATTCATAGGATTACACGCATTTAGTTTTGTAAACATATTAAGTAGGGGTAAGACTGACAGTGGACCGAAATGTCGAAGTCCTCATCTAAGTGGAGCTTAGTTGTAACATTTACTGAAAAAAATCTGTACGAAGCTTTGGGTCGTCTGGTATCGTCTGTGGACTCACAGGACAAATCTGGGGGGTTTCATAATGTTGACGTATTTGATGAGGTCCTTGTCGGGCTGCAAGTTGGCGCAGGCCATGCGGTGCGCGGCGCGCGCCGGACCGAACACCACCACGGAGCGGCCCAGCGCCGACACGCTGCCCTCCAGCGGCAGGTTGCTGTCCATGAACACCTGCCGCTCGCCACCCACCGCTACGAACCACATAATAATAATAATAATCGACCCACTTGTCATTCCACTGTTGGAACGACACGAGCCGCATTCCCAAATCAAAAACATTAACGATGCACTCGCTATTTTTCACTGCAAATTCTTAAAATTTACACTCGAAAATATTCTAATTATTGGCAATAAAATTCGAAATTATTAGATAATGGTAAGGTGATAATAATGACTCCGTTTTTACATCTACGCTGAACAGAATATTTTCTTAATTGAATATTCTGTCCAGCATTAATGTGACAGAATGCGGTTAAAACCATAAAAACTCACAAATGGTGCCTAATCTAGCAGTCAAGTCGCCGACGTCACATCGGAGCGGGTTATCCGCACCGCACTCCTGGTTGTACAGGTCTCGCTGGAAAACAATATAAAAAATTGTTGGTGCGTCTACTAAAAAGAAAACCCTATAATCGAATATTTAAAAACATATTATATGTATTTAAATATAATATGTATATAACGAACTAAAAGTATATCTTTAACATCATATTCAGAAAAACGAGGTGGCCTCTTTTTTACCGTAACTTTAATCGACACCATCTTAATAAATCCATAAATTTTATAATTAGACTAAAAACGTATAAACACCCAACCTAGTCATTTTCGAATCACGGCACTCGGTAAACATTTGCTCGACCTGCTCAAATGTTTCGTTTCAATTTCCCGGATCGTAATATTTACCTTTTGCGATTAGGTGACTAGATTAAAAATAAACTGCATCATTTAATTTAGATATATTGTTGAGAATTTACAAATAGTTGAATGAAATAAATGACAAGTGAGACTTCTGCAAAACAAAATTGCTGGATATTTTTACATAATGTCTCCGTTACCCATACGCAAGTGAATATCGTGCGCTGAGCCCCTTTTCTGCTGGTCACAAGTTCAAAACGAATATAAACATTTAGTTTGGCTACGGATACAAATATTTCCTTCATATAGCTCTATCTTTTGTCATAAAACAAAAGATAGCTAGAGTATAATATGCATACACTTACATTGAGTGGATCAGCAAGCTGGGTAAAGTAGGGGTTCCATCGATAGCCGCCGGCGACGCAGCGAGTGTTGGTCACCTGTACTGCTGCGTCGACTCCCACTGGATTCACAAAGATCTCCCAATTGTGATTTTGTGTCTGCAAATGTGTAAATTTTAAATAAACACATAAATTCTTCAATATCAATTTCCTTTCATTTGCCTAAAAATCTCAAAAGATCTTTTTGGGTCAAGATAACCTACATGGTTGAAAAGTGGTCAGCTTTTCAATGAAACTAGGATACTTGTGTATAAGCAGTTTACTCTCTAATCAATGTGGGCAGTCAGGAAAGCTTTAAGTTAAATATAATATGGATGTAAAAAAAACTGCCTCCGCACTACTCTGCTCTACTTTGACTGCCTCGTTGGTCGAGCGGTTGCAAGCGCGACTGCCGTACGGGAGGTACCAGGATCAAATCCCGGGTCGGATACTACTGGATTATTCTAATATAGAATTTTTATTAGTGACTCGGAGTCTGGATCTCTGCGCGGTGTATGGTAATAGGCTCACCACCTATTCCATGGGACTTAAACGTTACCTTCGGGGATTACAAGCGTGATGTTATGTTTTTACGTTTTATAAAAAATATGTTGCGATGTTTTTTATCGGCAATGATTTATCAGGACTTCATGTATCAGGACATTAAAAATCTCTTACGTAATTCCGATCCCTAACCCCGGGATACCTCAGCTTGACTTCAATAACTGTGTCACTGGCGCTGCCGTCGTTGTGGATCAGTTGCGTCATTCTTATGTAGCCATAGGCAAACCCTCCAGGGTGATGAAACGATGCAATTCCTCTGATTTCTCGAGCTTCTGAAGGACTGTATCCTCGCTCGATGGAGGAACAGGCCCAACGGCGATCCCGGTTCTAGCACAAATAATACACACGATTTATATGTATTACGAAAGTATTTTTACTTACGTATATTCAGTATTAAATAAGAGCGAAGTTATTTTTAAGCCCAATCAGGGATACGTTGCTTACTTTCAGGATAACTTAAATATAGTAAGAAATTAAATAATTATCTGTGAATCTGATTATTGACAAAATGCTGCTTATAAGACGCGTATGATAAAAAATAAAAACATTTAATACCTTCTTATGGAGGACCACGGATCGACCCAGAATGCTGTAAGGCCCATACAAAGATAACTGGGTCTCATTGTAAAATGTAGTAAATCTCTTAAGGTCATCGAGCAGACCGTATTTATCCCCTAAATCGCCTAGTTCATATTGATCTGCTGTACCTGAAAGTTCAGCATAAATCCATAAATCCATATTCTTGGCATAAGCAGTGATAGCCTAGTGGTTAAGAATTCCCCCTCTTACTCCGGGGGTCCTGGGTTCAAATCTATGGCGCGCACCTCTTTATAAAAGTGCGTTTTAAGTTTAAATATCACCTGCTAACGGTGAAGGAAAACATCGTGAGG
>DWME01000014.1:0-62079 GCA_018244795.1 Parelbella ahira ahira | reverse complement strand
AATCCCGTAAGAGTATAATATACATATTATTGTTCAAAAGGAAGAATCTCCTTAAACATCCCATATCCCTCAATTTATTGTCTACATACTCTTTCTACTTTTGGCGCTGTTAGATAAAATCTCAATAGGAATAATGATTGTAATAATTGTACCTATGAATGGAAAAACACAATGACCGTAGCCTCCGATTGACAAGTTTGCCTAACAACTTGTTCGGTAAAAAACACTTGGACGCAAACTACTTGAAATTTAACTATTCTATATATGTACCTCATTTTATGCAAAGAAATCTTTAACATATTATTGTCAACAATAACTCACCTGTAGAGGCCGGCAGTGGCGTTCCAGGCATCAGCCTTAACCTTGAAGTGGTCGAAGACGACCGTGACCTGCTCGTTGGGCGTGGCGTCGAGCGTGTAGGTGCAGTTGGTGTGCGAAGGGTAGTTGGAGGGGTAGCGCGGCGAGTTGAACTCCCCGCGCTTCTTGGCCTCCGAGCGGTACGTGAAGGCGCACTCGCCGCCCGGCGCCGCCGTGCCCGGCACGCGGTACTCTGACACAAGCCACCACGCTCACACCCAGCCTACTTCTACATGTAGATACTTATATCTGCGACTCTAAACGCTACCTTTAATAATTGTACAACATTATTTTTGTAAATAAATGACATGGCCACAAAAGTGACAACCCATTCATAAGAATGAGATGTGCTAAAACGATTATGGGTAACATTATGGATACTACTATGTGTAAACGTTTGTATCCAATTTAAAATGAACGCAATACGTCACCAATCAATAATGTGAGGATCGATGTTAAATGTTAAATTATTTACAAATATGCCCAAATGTAGAGTGTAACAAAGCGAAAACGAATTTAAATCTCAAACTATTAATTCAAAATGTCACAATACTTACAATGCAAGGGGCGCAATAAAGCTAATATAAGTGCTCGCTCACCAGTCTCAAAAGTATATTTGGCTTTGAAGCCGCGGCCCTGGTGCTCGCCGGAGCTGAACACCATGACGAGGCGCGGCCCGTCGGAGAGCAGCGGCGGCGGGAAGGCGGGCGGGCCGGCTGCGCCCTCCCCGCACAGCTCCGCGTCGTGCTTGTCGTACGAGTCCGTGGCCTCCTGCCCGCGCAGGTACACCTTCAGGTACCCGTCCGAGCACGTGCTGGCTGCCCTGCGCAACCACATCATTCCAGCTGTACGTGCTCATTTCTTTTTAGGAATAGTATTTTATGTACTGCTTTCTTTAAACTGGTCAATTCGTTAGAACGGCGAAGGAATATGGATGGCGATTTACTATAAAAAGAGTTTTATACGTAAATTAGCTGAGCATATAAAATATAAATTACAATTTTACTATTATACACTGCTAGGATCTAGTAGCCTAGTAGTTTACATTTTAGCCATAGCTATGGAAATGTGAGGTTTACTATCTTGACAGGTACCTAACATTTACAACGATATGAGAGTTTATAAGATTAAATTGTTTAATTTCAAAGTCCATCCGTTTTCAACAGTGGAACAATATTAAGAGCTGATGTAGATAAATATGAAGATCTCTAAATATAAATAAAGGAAATAAGACCACCGATGAACTTACTCCGGCTTAGGGTTCTCTACTTTTGGTATAGAAAAGTTCTGGAACTCAAGCCGGACCCTTTCTAAATTTTGCGAGTCTTGCATACCATATATAAAATATCTGAAAAAAATGCAGACATAAATTAATGAGAAGTAAATTAAACTTAAAGAATTCCACTCGTAGTGCCGGCGCTATCTATGTCAGCACTTAACCTCAGACTTACCTACAAACAACTTTTTGTATATAGGGGAATGGATAATTTGGATGGTACACGAATCCTGTTGATTCTTTTTTACTAAGGATTTTCTGGTCGCACTCTGAGCCCCGGATGTGCTCGGCGTCATGTTTACTTATAAAATCTGAAAATTACACAAATAACATAAATTTAAGTAAGAAAAACAACACACAAGATTTTATCTAACTACATATAAGAAAAAGGCTAACGAAGAATATATTTCATTCTTGCCACTGTCATTACGAAGAGAGTGTACGACTTACCTAACTTAACAAAACTCTCGGAGAATTCGAATATACCCTTGAAGCCGCGGTTCTGCGTGTTGGCGGCGCGTGGCAACGTGTAGAAGGTAACGAGCAATCGCTCGTCGCTGGAGTACAGCACCAGGTTGCGCTGCTGGCCGCAGTACGTGCCGATCACCGCCGACTGGTTGTCCGGCCCGTCGTACACTCGCACCCAGTCGAAGGGGCAGCTGGAACCGCACATTACACCCCTTACGCTCCTGGCCATTGTTGGCACTGTACACTGAGTACAGTGAGACGAAAGATTTTAGTCACATGTCAAAAGATTGTGACAAAAGATTTTAGTCACAATGGTAAAATGTATTCGGATTCATTAAAACTGTAATCAAATGTTTCAAAATGTAGTTTAATTTACACTACCAATATGTCTTACTTTTTTGTGCATGACGAAGTATAGAACACTATTTATGTCCGAAAGGCAGTTAGATAACTTAAATCAATTAATAGGGTCACTTTACAAATTCAATACATTACCCACCCTATTCAAATTTTTCTATAAAATGTTAAAAGTTTATACAATAGCAGTAATACAATCTCATCCAATTTGATAAAAATGACTGCAATAATTATTAATTCTTCGTGTAGCGTATCACAACATATCTTATTTAGTGGACAGAGGTAAGATGGAGAGTAGGTAGGTACTCACTGGGGGCCGCCGAAGAAGAGATCGAAGTCGCGGAACTCGAGCCGGATGCGCTGGCCCGGCTTGCCGGCGAACTGGTAGTTGCACGTCATGTCTTTGGGGTAGATCCCGGGGTACGTGGGGGACAGCAGCAGGCCCGTCTTGTTCTTGCTGGCGTTGATCAGGAAAGAGCACAGCGTGTTGGGCACGGGCGTTCCCACCTCGAATTCCGCTGCGACAATTGGGAACCTCTTATAAATAATATATTTTTTTTTAAATCTTAAGCTAGCTGTTTAAGGACAACCGAGCAGTTGACTAAGGAGAGCATTATACACAAACAATATTACTTGCTTTGGTATGAAATGTACGATAAAGACGACGATGGACCGAAGAACAAATTATATATTTAAGCGGACTTAGCTATGTTAGTTAGTATTCTAACTGGCTTCTTAAGGAATTATGTTTGATCAGCGATTGGGCTCACATGCGTTGATGAACCGGTAGGTGCCTGCGAAGAGCGTTGGTGGGGTGTAGGTGTTGTCGGTGAAGAAAGCCAGCGCGACCGCCCGGTGCAGCGACACGCGGCGGCGCGGCGGGATGGGCCCGCAGTAGCGGCCGCCGAACGCCGAGTTGACCAGCTCGCCCGCCTCCAGCGACGCCACCTCGGAGTATATGTCCATGTACTCGTGCATACATCTGCCGACACACGACAACACCTACTCAGAAACAGTTTGTTTGTAATATTTCTGTTTCTAATAAGGAAAATATACAAACGCATAAAGTAACTATATATGTTATGTACCTATATAATTATACCTATGTACCTATATAGCTATATACCTGTATGTATATGTATGTTATGTACGTGTTAAGAACATATTGAAAAGCATGATAGGTACCTATATGTTACAGAATTTGGAATATCGAACTTCAAATTTGAAAGACAATGGATAATTAAGGATTTAATACGTTTGTAATATTTTTAATCTTCCCCTACGGGCGAAGAGCATGGTGGCTACTTAGAAGCGACAAACTCTAATGACTCATTTTTTGTCTGTTGTTAGCTTATCATAATATTTTGAATTCTTTCTAAAATATTATATCACTGCAGAATAACGTTTACCTGCGTACATGTAAGCACGTACGGTACAGGGACGGATTCAAATCAATAAATGCGATCCATTAATTAGTCGACCTGGTATCGTTATATGTTTTAAATGTACCGATTTAACATTCACGATTGCTCTAAACATAAGTTATATAGGTACGAACATCCTAATAAATGAAACAAAAGAGTTCCTCTGTGAGTCCAAAACAGTTTGACCTAAATGTTCATGGTTCCCAATCAACCCTTATAGTTAGGGGTAAACATGTTTTTGGTGTGTTGTTGTTTTTTATATATAGAAAATATTGTTTGTTCGTGACCCCATCCCTGTTGTGAATCCTCATCACACAACACATAATACATATTTTATTCTATTTTACCTTATTCGGAAAACTTACAATGTTACAGGCTTTGCTTACACTAAATATATCAGTACACTATTTAGTACTTTCGGCTATTGAAACTGAAAGATTGTACTGTAGGCACTTTTAACAAATAAATGATTCATATGAAATGAAATATTACTTATGAATAATTACTCATAAGTATCTAATATTTTCAGTGTAAGTTGTTTCTAGAATTAGCTCTAAATGTATTACTATCACTGTTAAAAGACGAATTTATTTTACAGCTCTCTGGCTGACTGATAAATGAAGTGTTAACAAAAAAGACAAAGATATCAGTGATGTACTTACGACGGCAATTCCCCCACTGCGGCTCCACTGAAACAACACAAATTCACACGTTGAAAAATAAACATTTCGTGGGTATGTATATACATATATTATTATACTAAGTAACGGCTTAAATCACGTATGTTTTTCTGCGACAGCCGGACTAGTGTACGACCTAACCGAGGTTCCTCATAATAGACAAATCGGCCTCTATACTTTTAAAAAACGTGTTAAATTGTATGCTAATTCAAAGTTAGTTTTAGCTTTTTGCTCTTGTTATAGAACTTGAATAGATTTGCTGATGTTAAACTTTTATAAAAGGCGTTCTTTCAAGGTGACTACATTGTGAAAAGTCGTATCATAAAAGTCCCTCAAGTTGCCACTTGGTTATTAGATTAAGAGTAATATTGGTGGGCTTAAATAATATTTTTTAATAGGTCCAACATCAACATACACAATACCTCCTAATACGTTCTTAAGCTAACTTAAGTTTATCTCTATCAATAGGTCAATAACCAGAACTGATCGCCATTATGAAATAAGAAAAGCCATTTTCCTTATATTTCGTAAATGTTTGATATGTATAAAAGTATTGAAGGTTAAGTTCTACATGCATTAGGTATTAAGCTGACAAAGTTAAGGTAATGTAGCTGTAAGTAGTAGTAGTAGTAAGTAGTAATATAGCTGTAAATACTAGTAGTAAGTAATATAGCCGTAAGTAACAAGTGTGTAATATAATGTAAAAGTGCTTGCTCACTCCGGGGGCTTGCCGCGCAGGTCGAAGGTGCGGAATTCGACGAGCACGCGCTGGCCCGGCGCCGCGAGGAACGTGTACAGGCACTGCCGGCTGTGGTTGCTGGGGTTGAGCAGCTCGGGCGCGTGGAACGTGCCGTTGTCCGCGCCCCCGCGGCTCACGAACGTGCGGTCGCACTCTGACACAAAACAACCGTCGTTTATAATATCTTACGTTACTTTTAAAACGTTTAAAGAGCGTCACACAAGTAGCTATAATATGTATTAATATACTGTGCTGTAATACAGCAAACTACCACAGACGGTAGCTATACTATAATATATATTTTTGCAATCTTTGCCTGCTATGATTTGATATGTCTTGCTATAACGAGATATCGTACGTCTTGCTATATGTCTCCACACTTTTTATTGGTGAGATATACATTATAGCTACATGTACGGTCACTTGAGCGTTACTATAGAAGATATATTTTAGTACACCTATCATAATAGGTCCTGAAATAATATATTATAATGCCGTCTATGACTAACCTTAAACATTTCATGAACGTTTATGAAAATGATGTTTAAATATGTACCGGCTAACTCACTCGTATTTTTTCTACACGTCTGAACTAGACGCGCTGTCTCGAAAGAAATTTGGGAGTTAATCCAGCCCATATTTGTACAGAACAAACACGATTTATTTACGTCTTAAAATATTTAAATTGCAGTAAGTATAAAATCGATCTCAAACTCGATGTCTGGTCAATAATTAATTGTTATTTTGAAAACTCGTCATTTCTTGCAAAATTCACTTCATTAACTGCCATCAAATTGTTAAGTTTTATTTTCCTTTTTTTTCCAAAAATTGTTCATAAGGTCATAAAGAATGTGTAACCAGATGACATACGTAACTGATAATATCTACTACACATTAATAATAGTACAGGAATAAGTTTTGGTCGTTGTTACATTACGACATGCGTGCAAACACATCACGACAATCAATTGCATTGGGGTTGAAACTTATTACTGTGGAGACAGGATTAAATGTAAGAACAAAAACATAGGCTTTCGATATGTTTTAACACGTGTTTGGTGCCAAAACAAAGCATCATAAAGATTATGTTTCTTGATAAATTAAGTTTCATAGTTGCAATACTTTAAGAGTTGTTGAATTGAATACTGTCTACGAGTCAGCTGTGGATCCCACCTCAGCACCTCCGTCAATGGTAGCATTATCATATAGACGTTATATCAGATAAAAAACTACGTAAATTAGGCCGCTTTGATTTGTTATCGTCACAATCTTGAACATTTACGAAGTTTAAATGGCTTTTTCATCTTTGATCGTTTAGCGCTCTACCAAATACTTTGGTTTTTAAGTTGAAACATAATGTTACCACCAATTATCCTTTTGAATATAATAATATTGTGCTACAATTTTACTTGTTAGATATTGAGCTTTTTAAGATTTTGGTTTCACACGGTATATAAGTTTTAGGTTTGGTCGCTGACCAGCTGTTGGATGTTTTTTTAGCCATCCTAAAGCAGCCGGCTTTTTACGATATTCACCATCATTTAATGATGATAAATCGGACCAGCAGATTATTGCAAACGCTTACAAAAGTGTTATTAAACCATTCAAAGACATCAGACTAGCTTTGTGTGGCTTTACTAGTACATATCATTTACGTTATTCTAACACGTTATTAGGCCCTTATATTATTTCTATATGAACTAAAGCCAACTACAGCCGACTTTACCCAACTTGACGGATCGTTTATGCTATACCAACGTCAGAGCGCTACAAACATAAAACAGAGACCGCTTCAAAATGCGATCTTCAATCGACTCTCAATATCGCCAATCCCCGCTTTCCACACGCAAACCTTACTGCCCACTTCGCCCGATCAATTTGGACTGACAAGAGAAAACGATTAAACAGTCACTATGAGTTACGAAGGGATAGTACATATTATACTACTCCCTTTTAACCTTAATATGGCCCTAATATTCAAGTTAAATAATTATATAACACTTGTTGTATTAGCCTAATTTCAAAGTAGGTAGCAAGTTATTAAATTGCACAAAGCTTTAAATAAACCCGTCATTAGTACAATTTAGACTCATACCAGGTACCTAGATCATACATAACTCGTACTGGGTTCTTTTCAAATTTAAATTGTCACGTGATTTCGTAAATTTTCACGTTACATGTATTAGGTTAATATCTGAAATCTAAGTAATCCTAAGGTAACATAAAATTCGCTGAAAGTATGTCAGTCCGTCGTTAAATTGCGTCGTGAAGAGAGGAAAATAAAAAAAAACAATGAAACCGTCGGAGCGCGGAGTGGAACATCCCCCGAAATTTTGTGAATGATGAAAAATCTTTTCACAAACAAGTTCATAATGCCCCTTTGTTTGTGGATTTACATGTTGCCGAGTAACTCGCATAGAGAGCCGAAGCGACATGTAAAATGCTTATTGATTTGACAAAAAAAAGTTCCAGATATGACAAGTAGTTTTAAATGTGTTCGAATTTCAAATTGAAATTGCATCTTAATTATTTTGTGTAATCGACGCCGTTTAATGAAGCAGTGGCTACTTGCCTTTGTGCCATTTAAATTAACATTTAAAAATCATTACACTTTGAATAAAATCATTAGAACATTTTCTCTCAATATTTTACTTGTTACACCTTTGTACACGGTTCAAATATACAAAAGAATATTTTTTTATACCTACTTCTTAACATTGCAAGATTTTTAAGAGGCATTTATTCGACCGTGAAGACACGGAACACTGTCGTTGAGAACATTACTACACGTCGTATGTATATGTATTATACAGATGCATCTGAATACGGTAGTCTTTTCAAAGATACTCGGGAACTACTCGAAGACAACTATCGCATTTATAAGTAGATACTGAGTACCTATAGTCGTATAATTCTTTGTAATTACCCGCAACGAAGATACGATTGTAGTAAAAGTAATATTGATAAGGAAAATACTAAATGAATAAACAATCAGCATCTAAGACAAGATAAGACCAGAATCTGCCACGCTGGCCAAGTGTGGGTCGGCCAACATCCATATTAAATGTACTTATCTGTATTTAGAAAACGTGTTCATCTTTAGAATATAATGTCGACTGGTAATACGAAGTACACATTTTATTATGATATAACTCTTCAGGGAGAAGGAAACGACTGGAAAATAACAACGAAGTCTCACGGGACCCGGCGTTTATTTGTTCCATCCGTTCTGTTGGGCAATAAGCATAAACCAAAATATACACGCGATAAAGAAATGTTTTTTCTGTCTATTATGCCACCGCCAATATGTACTGGAGCAGCTTGGTAGGGCAGCGGGACATATAAACGGTTGCCGTCATTACCATGAATCATCATCAGCTTGTCTAAGATCACTGCTTAACGAAGGTCTCCTGATGGGTAGGAATAAGGTGAAAACATTATTGATCCGATATAAAATGTGTCTTGAAAAAACAATTACATTAATGAGAACTATACATATACCTACATTATAATAATAACAGTAATAATTTATTACCTAACTACCTCATAAAGGAACTAGCGTGACGATACAACAAAATTTAATTTAATTGTTAATTGCCTCGTTGGTCGGGTGTTTGTAAACGCCACTTCCTATCGAGAGGTCCTGTGTTCAAATCCCGGGTCGGGTGGTATTCGTTTTTCTGATTTAGAATTTCTAGTAGTGACTCGGAGTCTGGATCAGTGCCCGGTGTATGGCAATAGGTTAACCCACCTATTGACTTATTGTATCACCACCATGGGACTTAAACGTAACTGGGGAGGTGTAGTACACCCCTCTGCCTACACCTACGGAGATTACAGGCGTGATATTACGTTTTTCTATACAAATTGCATTTATGTATGTTCATATATCTTATACCTATATATTTCGTAACCTGTTTTACAGCGAGTTATCTTTTCAGAAATGCTGACTTAAATTTGACTTCGAAATATCCCGTGCTCATTTATTCCTTCGGGGTTTTGGTGAAAATCGTTTCATGTACGCGCCTCAGCAGATTTGAAAGATCCTCTGAACGTAGTTGGCTTATGAGCAGGAGTTTTATGAAGGCTATGTACATTTTAGGGAAATTTTCTACGAGGAATCTCTTTGATTCGGGGAAAATTCTGGTACTGGTATGCGAGATTTGATACCATGTTGCTCTTTGAACCGAACGCAAAGTGAAGGTAATAAAAAATAATAATATTCTATATTTGCTAAATAATGTACAGTTAGTGATTAGGTACTTAATACAAATCGTGCTCTTATTTTACCAGTTGTTCTTCCAAATTGAGTTAATTACATAAATAATTTCTATATTACTATTAAATGTATCGTGAGTATGATTACATATGTACCGACTTAATTTACGTGCGTTTTTTTCGGGATGGCAAGATTAGTTTCGGACCTGTACGGGGTCCTTCCTCATGAGCTCCCGCCGATTGCAGCGAGGTCGCGGCGCAGACTGCACCCGAAAAAACGCACGTGGGTTAAGCCAGTAGATATGTACATATATAATCATAATTTCTATATGTTCTAGATGTGGATATACGTGTTGTTTAAATGTGTAGTTGTCCTAAGAATTCACCCGCCAAAAGTAAGACGACTATAGAAATTTTGATAACTGTCAATGTCAACTGTGACTTAATTAGCTGGAAGTACTAAAATACGATTTCTGTTATTTGTTTTCATATTAAGTTATCTTGAACCAATATTACAAGGATAAAAATAATATTTTAATTCTTCGCCTAAAATATACAAAATAATGACAATAATACAGCATGCTGAAACGCTTTAAGCCATTTATTGAAGATATTACGATAAAATAGCGTAATAAAATTTGCAACACTGAGAATAAGGGCAGCACTGAGCCTATGAGTCTAAGACCGCTGGTTTTTAGTGTGACCCTATTTACATATAAATTTTAAACTATTAACAGTATATTATAATATATAAATTTTATAGACATAGTCCAGAGAATTAGGTGGTAGTGGAAGGGTCCCATCTGTAATGGAGACCATGCCTTGGCAAACGTAGCGTAGGACGCCCTTCAGCTAGGCGAATAACGATATAGGTAAATCAAGGCAAAGATCGAGCTTAGTGGGTTGCTATGCCTAAGCCCGGCGGTGGATTGTCACGGGCTGATGGTATAAGTCTGTATACTAGTACATAACAAGAATTATTGCAGTCGGTATTGTTTGGCAAAATGTGAGACACAAGAAAACAAACAAATTCAAAATAATCCTATCTGCTACATTTTCGCGGGCGACCACAAGCTGTAAGTAAGCCCCTGCACGCCCCACGCTCTGTCGCAACAAGAAAGCCGGATTAAAATACTTTATTTACCTCCCTCTCACGCTAAGCAGATTATGATTGGAGCTTATAAGTAAACATAGGTACTATTAATAGCTCGTCGCAAATGGTTCGACGAACTCGTGTAGCACTGACGAAAAAGTGCAAAAAAAACGAGTAATTTGATAAGACTTAATAAAATATTAATATGTTAATCTTCACATAGGGTTACTAATTAACCGCTTGTATCCTTGTAGATTCTGATAACGGTCTGGATTAGAAATACCATTAAAGTCCAAAACAATTGTGACACAAACAATTAGTCGAGGGACGTTTATGTGAGTCGTCTTCAGGACGAAAATCCCATTTTTATGAAAAAAAGAAGATACGTAATAGAATTATTTCAATACAATTTCATGTTACTGTTTTCAAATTTAACATAAACTAATGCTCTTATTCACAGATACACAGACAATCAGGTTTATTCCTGCTGCCCTGTTCCAGATTGATTGTAGATGTCAATGAGCGGCGGCAGCAGATGACAAGCAGGCAACAGTCACGAGCCGCTGCTTGTGACTGCTGCATGCTTGTATACTTGTATGTTTAATTTTGCTTAAAATAAAAATCAACACGTTATAGCTACGGTAATAGAACAAGGGTAGCAGTGGACCATCTCGTCCGTCGGCTCCCCGCCCGCCGTTAGCGCGCCCATTAAAACTTTCCCCGGACAACATCGCTAAGGCTTCGCGGGCTCGATTAAGAACTTCATTACGCCAGTTTCATGCAATAAAAATATTTTCTCCACGCAAAAGTAGCTTGTATTCTCTTGTATTAAAGTTGTTTTGCTTAATGTTGACAAACTTTTGCACCTTTTTTTGTTTTGCAATTAAACCTTGAAATTTTTAATTACATCATTATGTATACTACATTTGATGGATATCGTACTGTTATACACAGACACGCTATCAGCCTGTCATCGTCCACTGCTGGACATAGGCCTCTCCAATGGCACTATTATATTTAAGAAAAAAATTAATACAATTTATTTTTATTCTATAAGTAAACAAAGAAATATAATTAAAGGTAAAATATGATTTGCTACAATTATGTAAAGTGGAACTACAAAAGTAAACTTCGCGAGGAACTCTACAAGTCTCTCAAGCTAATAGAGAACTCTGAACTTAGTGTAATCGTTCTCCTTCAAGTTTATATGAACCTATGGGATAGCCCATTCAAGAATGAAACGATAGTAACAACAATTATAATAACAACTGATCCGAATAACTCAACAGAAAAGTTCATTTATTCGTCTTTTCAGCGTTCCGGCAGAATAAAAGTAGCGAGCTAACTTTAATACTGCAAATTACGGTATCCCTATTGAAACGTACGGCAATTAAGGTAAATGGCAAACCAAAATCTCGTTTCGGCACGTTGCGACAATAAAATTGTGTTTTATTGTGTTTTTATGGGATTATTCATTCGTATTTATTGTTTAAAATACATCGATAGGAACAGTAAATGGGAAATACTCGGGTATTGCTATTTGGGACTGTGCTCGGATGTCAAAATAATAGTGCGGTGCTGACATGAGACAACACTAAATTCAAGCCGTAATAAGATCTCTATTAACCATAGACAACATTAATAAAATATTTCGTTAATAAATGTTATCTATGGTGCTGTGTGCTCTACGTTACATAAACATTTTCGCTGAACAATAAGCATAATAGTAATTATCTGTTAATTATTTAAAGTATATTATTTAATGTTTTCATTATGTATCAAAATGACTAACCAAAGATTCACCCATCAGCGTTCTTATCAAACAATATTTAACTTTTCCAATTCGAAACCGAAAATCCTTTACAAATTTTGTCAGTTATTGTTAACGGTTGAAAGGGACTTCGAGCTTATTGTTCCACGGAAGTTTAAGATTCTGTGTTAATTGTTAAGTTTATTTACACCGCTCTCATCGGATTTTCGTAAAGCAATATTGATTTTTAAATCCATTAACATCAAAGCGATTACTTTATGATATAAATATATTTCACTGTTATTTTAATATTGTAATATTAAATTAAATATTAATGATATTATTTTAGTTTTTCGAGATCTTATTAAAGCGGTTAGTTACTGTATTTGTAACAATAAGACGTACTTGGAAGCTTAGTAGGCGAGGGTTCAGCTAGCGAAGCCACACTCGAGAGCTCCGTGGTCTCCCCGAGCACTGCACAGAAATAACAAACAGTTACAGCTTGTTTTAACACCTAATTCATTAATATCTGTTCATGTGTTGTAATTTGAAAAAAATTTGGAAAAGAATTAAGGCTGTAAGCAGTTTTAAGCCAGTAAGTGGCTGAACTTATGATTCTCTTACGTATCATTCCAACATTCCCGTGTTACCGATCAACTTAGCCACACAAAAATATTGTTGTGCTAAATATTAAATTATTACACTTTATGTTACAAGTGTACGTATAATAAATAGCAGACTTAATGTCTCCGACGATGAATAATTTGAAATATTGCCTTAGAGACGACAAACTTTATAAGATAATTTTATAAAAGTTCATATTAAATTACTCATACATACACTATACTTAAACATATACATAAATACAGTATATACATAATAAACATATATAAAAACATCACATACATTTATAACAATAACGTAATTGTTAGAGTTTAAATAGGACTTGGGTGTCCTCTCTTTACTTTTTTCAAATTTTTGGGGCAGAACTTACCGTTATTCAGTACATTAATTAACAGTAGATACATAAATGTTGAGTATACATATATGTATGTATACGTTAATAATCCACGCGCAATATTTTTATATAAAAGAAAGATTCATTTTCTAAACAGCCTATCTTAATTACTGTCATAGCGACAGACGGGGTCGCTTTGGGGCAAAGATTTCCATTAAGAGAATTGCTTCTCACTTGAGCTTATGAGGTGACGACGTTGATATAAGCTTGTCTCGTATATGACCTACGAAAAGATACGCCTTAGCGAGCGCATCACAATAAGCTTCTGTGAAAGTGCATCATCAGAGCAGTTGATTAATGGATTAATGCAGCTAATTTCGAGATTTCGCAGATATGAAAACATTGGGATATGGAAAGTCAAATGGGCATCTTTTTGTTGAACAATGTTTTATAGAGGCAAAAGATGATACAATGAGATTAGGTCAGTTTTTAAGTACAGATTTGCGTGTACCAGATTAACAGTTGCATTATTATTCCCGTGCTAAAATTGTTACTGAAACTTTTAACAATTGATACGAAAGCCCACGGGATTTCCGCTTTTGTTCCGCCAGAATTGTTTACATGCAACTTTTATAACATTAAAATAAGGCGTTAAATTTTCAATATATAGTGGCTTTTATCATTCTGTGTACTGTTAAAATATTTTACATGCGTACGATAGTTTGTACACATGTATAAAGTTTTTATTAGATGTAACGAATAGATGTAAAATATTGAATATCATATGGTCACTATAAATGTGTCAAAAACAACATCAATAGAACCCATAGAGACAGGAGATGGGAAAACATTATTTTAAGAGCTAACTCATAAGGTTTTATAAACATTTTACATAACTTTAACTTCAGTTAAAGCTTGCCAGGGATCCACTGAAACTTTTCCCACATCAAAGCTGAAGTGGTTGACCTGGACAAAAAGCAATATGCGTCGTTGTAGTAGTTATATTCATATAATGTTTTTGGTTCTGCCCAACATCATAACTAACTTAAGCGATAAGACTTCTTAAAATAATAGATATATAATAATAACACACTTCATTGTACACCATACAGAAGAAATGTTACGAGTACTAAGACAAACTGCACAGGACCGATCGCTAATAAGCGATTTCTTCCACAGATTTCACTTTGTAGGACTTAGAAATAGTGGGACAAGGAATAAAATGAATAATACTACTAGCCCTTCAATTCAAGGGAAATAAATTAAAAACCCAAAACCCACCGCAATCACCATTGTTCCCTTGTCTTAATGCCTCTAATTAGATCAGATAGCCAAGGGTTATTAGAAACAGGGTGAACCTCTTGGGCACTAAAGCTTTAATGTCGCACGGCGTAACTATATGTCCTCGTTACGAAAAGCTTC
Source organism: Parelbella ahira ahira (assembly GCA_018244795.1). NCBI lineage: Eukaryota > Metazoa > Arthropoda > Insecta > Lepidoptera > Hesperiidae > Parelbella > Parelbella ahira. The sequence continues at coordinate 47,337 of DWME01000014.1, read as the reverse complement.
TACTACGAGTAAGTACATAATATGTATGTAATATTATATGGACCGCAATGTTCTCTACCCAGCGACAGATATTTTTTCTAAATGTAGATATAGGCTCGCGTTTGGCAGCAATCTCACCTGATGGATACATGTAGGTATATGTAGGTATTAATTATGTCTTGGTACCGCAATGAATAGTTTAAAAATACTGATAAAATCAATAACTTTTTCAGAGACTATAAGATCCTCTTCGCTGGGGTATTTGACCAGTACTAATAATATATCATATATCGCCAAATAATAGGCCTGATGTTAAATGATGGATGGAACTACATACAAGGTCCAATCAAATAAGAAAGTTTGGCTCGAAGTCAAGTCCTAAATGTGTTACAACTTGAGGAGATCCGTACGTTCCCTGTCTTAATGAGTTTTCCTGTCATACCCTTTTAACCGGAAAGGGACCGGTGCTGGGGTAAGAATGAGACAGCTTATGGGATTTCCGTTTTCAAATATTAGATTTTGTGCGTACTTGCTATATCAAGAACCAGATGAACAGAAAAACATCACACCTATGTATATTTTATCACAGAGGTGGCCAGAAGAGTGTAAGCGGTACACAAAGAGGCACATAATGACACAAATTGGGACTCCGTCCTACTACTGCGAATTGTGACTTACACACTTACAATACTTTGTTCGATTTGGGATTCGAACTCAGGTCCGCGCAGTCGCCAGTCGCTCCTGTAACCACTAGACCTACGAGGCAGTCGAGAGAGTGAAGAACAGAATAAATCTTTTTTTAGACAAAGCCAAGTTTCTGATCGACTTCAACGCAGTCCTTCTCGTAAATGATTAATGTTCGCCCATTATTAATACCGGGGGAAACTTCGAGGGGAGCCTCCGCAGGACTACTCGAGCGTTGTTCGAAAACTTTACGAGGTAATTATTTCTTCGCGAAATTGCTACCTGTCCGCGACGGAAGCGCCCGTGTCCAGTTTTATATTTGAACAATTTAACGGCCGCAAGCGATTCTTTTCGTGGACAAACAAAATCTCAAAGTTGCAGTAAAGAGATGTGATTTATGCAGTATTATCTGCACTTTAAGAAATTATTTTACAGTGTACACCATCATAATTTAGATTATTAAATCGTATTAGTTCCTTACACCGACATTTCATAATCGCCTCGGTTGAGTGATAAAAAATGTCAACTGGCGTTAAGTCTACCTTTCTTACCAAAAAAAAACATAAAAAACTATTTCTAAATACAACAAATAATAATAAATAAATTATAATCTATATCATGTATAATTGCAAAATGCCTTTAAAATGATTACTCATTATATTGTCATAGTTAACAGCGAATTTTCAAGCAATACAGTAATTTACAATCTGAAGTGGTCGTACACACAACGACTGGTTGGAACATTCACAACAGTCAGTGAACAAGTTTCATCTAGTTCCACAGGTTTCAGCTGACCGGCGAAGTTCTTAAGTAGGTCGAACTGTCTAAAGCTTGCGTCAGCTTAATATCTCTCGATACTAGCCCTACCCTATTATCGGTATGAAATTGTACCGTCAGAATAACAAACTAAATACGGACAGAGGGAGCAAAAACTAAACTGGACCGTAAACGTGTGTACCATCACCTTAATAGTGGCTATGGACTAACACAATATGTCCTTGGGGAAAACTTTTACATACAACAAAAGCATTGTTATTGTCAGCATTTTTATTTTTATTATTAGCGTTTTTATTTTTATTATAAGCATATTTATTTTTATTATTTATATTTTTATCATCACGCCTAGCCCTTTTAAGGTAGGCAGAGAGCATCTAGTGTCTAGCACTCTTTATAAACTTGACGAGCTTCTTTTACTTTTTCACTGTTTGATACACGCTCGATGGATTTGGAGAATTCTAACTTTCCCAACTATTTATACACACTCGTATGTATAGAATGATGAAATTGAGTTTGCTCACTGATAAAAGGAAAGTTGCCCTGCGCAATCGGATGACAGTAAAAATGTAATCAAATATGCTCCTTTCGTAATATTTACCCGCAGATGGCGTCTCTTACAACAACTGAAGCTGAACAAACAGACCCGGAAAAACACAAGTGTCGGTGCGTGACGCAAACCTACATACTCTCCTTTGTGCCACTCATGTATAAACGTATGCTATATCCGATATAATATAGCTATCTAATGGTGACCAGCTGTACCCCCTTTTTCATTATATAGATACTAGGCTAGCCTTTGATGGCGATCCCGCCTGATGGAAAACGTAGAAGCGTCCTTGTACATTCTAACATAGGTACATATGTATATTATTACTACATTCTTATAAATAAATGAACACATGGATACAAAATACTTTCGTACACGTCACACAAATATTAGTCCTAGGAATAGAACTAACTACCTCTAGCTTCGCAGTCAGGCAGTCTACTGAACTAACAACCCAGTCCAGTTATTCAATTTATCTAAAAACAATTCGAAAATACCCCTAGATACTTGTTACTTCAGAATCCCATCGATGTATCTGGGATTATGTTATTTCGGATTCCCATCTACAGGAAATATGTATAATACTTGAACACAGCACGAACAAATAACCATCTTATCGTTGGAAATGGGGACCTTATAAGCGTATCACTGGAATACGATAGGGACGTATTTCCACATACCTAAGTATATATATGATAGACTCACCGCCTATTCCATTGTGGGACTTAAAGGTTACCGGGAAAAAAATGGGAGTGTACTAAACTCCTCTGTCTAGTCCGTCCAAGAATACAGGCGTAAAGTTACCTCTCGTTACGATACGGTTGCGTCCAGTATTAGCCATCATCGCGAACAATATTTAATGTTGGTTTGTATTCATAACTGGTAATGGAATCGCTACAGGATAATCTAACAGTTAGTGTTGGATATTATATATTTTATTGTATATATTTTTTGTCGAGCTAACAAACACGGGACCAACGAGGCAGGTAAGATCAATAGCAGTCGATTACAGATTGCACATATAAAAAAAATATTACGCAATTAATTAACCACATAATATTACCACAATATATGTATGTATACATATGTATATGTACAATGACGTTTTTAATATATACTTACCTTTGCACTAAATAGAACAAAAAATACTAGTTGTCTACAGAGTAATCTATTAAATATAGCTCATAACAGTCTCTCGAGCTACAAATTGGACTTAAAACAGTAGGTACAGTAACAATATAAAATGCGGAAATTCTAATGCCTTTCCATTATCCGGAGAACAGTTGTCGAAGAAAACTAAGAGATATTGTTTAAGCGAGACGGTCCGTAATAAGGAGACGGGCGTGCAGTTGATACCGATTGAACGTGCATGTGGTTCTCAAACGGACGCACTGTTCTCCATATTATTATTATTATTACTTTATTATCTTATCCTGGTGGAGATCTGTAATTAGAACTAATGGTACAACTGAGTATGATTTGTAAAACCTAGTGTACCCTGTTGCAATACAACCGGAGATGGTGTTCGTAGTACTGGTAAATGGATTTTCTGAATAGAAAATTCTCGAACAGTGTAGTCTTACTTCTATACGCAGAGGTATACGTGCTGTAATTTGTAATTTATCATAAGCTTGATGCTTAAAAAGAATGCGGAATGCGGAAATTCTAATGCCTTTCCATTATCCGGGGAATAGTTGATACGGAAATACGCTAGAATTCTCTCGACTGTTCCTGAACTTTCCAGAAAAATATGTTGTGTTGGTAAAAGGAGACGCCTTCAAGAAAGGTATACATAGAATATTGGATCAGAATATGATTTCAATCATTAAATTTTCTTTATAGGTATGTTGCGTTACCTACAGAAATGTGGTATAAACTTTACCCTTGGAGTTTGCTTCATATTGGGACGAAACTATAGCTTACCCATTAGACTTAATTACAAACACAATAGAACATTTGGAAATATTAAGAACTTACTTGCCTCGTTGGTTGAGTGGTTGCAAGCGCGACTGCCGATTGAGTGGTCCTGGGTTCAAATCCCGGGTCGGGCATTATTGGAATTTTCTAATTTAGAATTTCTAGTAGTGACTCGGAGTCTGGAATTGTGCCCGATATACGGCAAATGGCTCACCACCTATTCCATAGGACTTAAACGTAACTGGTGAAAAGTGAGAGTGTACTACAATCTTCTGTCTACCCTTCTGGAGATTACAGGTGTGATGTTCCGTTTTGTTACATTTTTAAGAACTTACTTATGAAGTTAATATTAGAATGATAAACGGTTTTAAAATTATTTATAATTTTTATTGGAAAACAGTGGCTAAGAATATTATAGTTAGGCGTGAAAATTAAAGAGAAAAATTAATGTCAAGTCGTACAATGTTAATAACTTTTTTTGTTTAAGAACAATACTAGAACAGCGTTTGATATAGGTCAGCGAGATCATTGTTTCGGACTAGAGCCCGTTGGCACAGCGCCTGTCGCCTTTTGTGTGAGAGAAAAGTTTGAGTATCTCAGAACGCACGAAGGCAACAGGCAGTACAATTCGTTACTTGCAATGAAAATAAGTGAATGTTTATCGTTAAGCAGCCATGGGTCATGTATTCGATTTCCGTATTCTTCTGATCACGCTATATTGGTATTGAAGACATGAAGAATAATGCGACAAACAGAGATATACGAGTAGTGCAGATCTGGGTCCGGTGCATGGCAGTAAGCTCATCATCTATTCCATAGTGAAACGTAAACGTAACTGGTACGATAATCAACGTTTTCTACTATATTATTCTCGTAAGTATTTTTAATGCCTTCTTCATTAGCTCTTCCACTTCTGAACATAAGCGTCGCCAATAACACGCACACAATAGCGTTTAAACTCCAGAACAAGTGTACACCAATGGTTATCGGTTCGACAACAAAAGCGACAGACACAATTACATTTTACAAGTATATCGGATTTGTGTATCAGAAAACCAATGATTAAATGAATATATTTATATTTACATTTACACATACGTAGTTTCCTTATTTCAACAAGTTATAGAATAACGTGCGTCTACATTCTAAAGGCCTCGTTGGAGGTGCACTTAACAAGTAACATAAAACTTGTGGAATAAATTGCGATATTGTAAAGGGATTTGTTTGCATTGCATCGGCGATACACTTGATATCTCATCTTTTAGCAAATATCAAATATGACTAGAATAAAACTATGTAGGTATAAACTTTCTCAAACGTTATATTCTTTTGACACAAATGTACGCAAAAACAATTTATTTACGTACATTGAAGTACCATATCATTACTTAGAAGATATACATCTACAAAAAGGTGGTCTCTAAAAGGTGACGCAAATGAAGCTAAGAAAGTGCATTTTTATTTATTTTTTGTATTTAAGAAAATTTAAAAGCGTAAGCAGCAGCTACCTTTGGCCATTACCGCTCATTGTCAGTGGCGACTTATCAGTCATTAGTCAGTTTGTTTGTAAAAATCTTAGTAATCATTGACTAAACCGTACGGTGCGACCGTTGATCAAATCAATAATTTTATTACTTTCATGCAATTAGTATTTTTTATTATTTGTTCTATTAGAAACTAATAATTACACAATTACATTACACAACAATATTAAATTACACAATAATAATTAATTATTTATTTTACTACGGCGCTAGAATCAAAAGTCAAAACTTCCGCGTACAATTATATTGGTTACAATACGACTAATGCAAACTGTGTCTAAAAGTTATTTCGACAAATATATTGCTTGAGCTCTAACCGATATAAATCGCGGGGCTCTAAAAACCGATTTAAAATGAAATAGTACAGGAACACAAAGAGCGCGTGGCAGCATTATTTTGCTACGGGTATTTTTAAATTATTGGCGACAGTGCTGTTTATTATCTCTTTCGTTTTCCGCTACAAAATATTTTGGGTTTTTTTATGAGAATCATAGAGTAAAAATCTTCATACGTGAATATCGTCTCTGAAATTTTACTTACAGATGATTAGCCAACGTTAGAGTTTAGATTGTCGCCATTACTTATATATACCAAAAGACGTTTATAAAAAAATTATATAAAGTACATTACTAATGTTTCTAAAAAAATATTAAATATTTCATTGACAAATAGGTACCAGACGAGTGTATGTAACACGAAAAAAATATACCACGTGAATAGAAAGCGCTACATAGTTCCTCGTTATTTTCCACGAGAATCGTTTCATTGTTGCAGTTCATTTTTACTTTCGCGTTTCGTACCGAAATGAAAAATAAAAACACGAATATTAGAGGTTAAAATATTTTACAACTTCGCTTCTATTATTACTGGAAACAAGTGGAGGTCGGATTTGAATGAACTTTTAAAACGCCCGCACGATACGTTTTAAATTTAAATGGATGTAGGCTGCCTCGCCGAAATTATTGTTTATTTTTTTTCGTCCCCGCAATCTGTGCGGTGTTTGTGAATTGTTTATTATGCTGATGTGGCCAGTGACGACAGCAAGTTATATCTGTAGTACTAACATGAAATATCGTATAATTAACCCAAGCTATGTGTGTGTTACGTATTACATTTTTTTTGCTCTTACTTATACAAATATATGTTTGGGTTTGTCTCACGTTTATTGAAATTGTATAATTAATTTCTATATTTGAACCATTGAAACGATTTAAAAAAGTTTAAATTAATTGATTAAATAATTGCTGGAAATCGGCTAAAAATATTCCACATAGAACAAATGACAATCAAATCTGGACGAGAACAATTTTAATTATAAACACAAGCTACTCGCAACGATGTCAACGCTCCGCAAAAGCCCGCCATCAACGTCGCAACATGGCGGCCGGATGTTCCGCCATCTTGATTGTCTCGACGGGATATTGGGGGAGCGCGCCGCGCGTCCGTATAATTGCACTGATATTGCTTCTACTTGTTTACAGATAGCAGCCTAGATATGTACTGTAAGCCCATCAAGGTACAGTCTATTAATGTCATTTCCGTTGTACCCCGAAGTGATGAACCCAAACTCTTAATTAAGTCTCTCGTGTAACACGATTTTATCTTTTCGATAATACAGCCTTGATGGAAATTTCAACTCGCAACTTTTATCGAACCATCACCGTTATCTGATTCTCTTCCCACTGGGGACTGAGTACAGAATATTAAAAAAATACCTTTCAAGTATTTACCTTTAATAAGCTCCTGATTTTTACTGACAAAGAGGCTTTTGTAAAATTATTTATTTGATTTTCCGTTACATTTAAAGTTAAGCAAGTTATATAAAGATTATATCATCTTAATAACTAATTGCATTCACTACAAGCCCACGCTGACAGCGAGAACTTGGTGAATTAGTAACAATCATAATACTGACAATAAGAAACGTTTATGGTTTTATTAGCATATATTATTATCAACATAATTAAAGTTTCTGTTATAATCTATGGTACCACATACAGTAGGTAATCTTACATGGGTACATTTTCGTAACACTAAAAGCATTAGATTTAATGTGCAACGAACACGTGCCGTGTATTTGTATGACAGAATGATGAATAAACTTCGGCCTGTCTTTTAATACGTATGTAGGTACTTGAACTATTATCTTCATAACATATTTATGATATAAATACAGGCAGTTTAATTTACACTATAGAATATTTTGATTGTGCAGCTTCCAAGCCAAACCTTGCATAGAAGGCTGATTTTAAGTATAACCGTACCGAAGTATTAACATTTCATACTCTTCGAACAACGTAAATCATGAAATTATATACATCTGCATGTAATATATGTATGCTTAGCTGATTCAAACGCTCAGAAATACATTGAGCCTTAAAAATTCAGGTAGGCGATTGAACATTATTGAAAGAAAGGGCCGACCCAATACTAATCGTTATCCGAAATCGGTTGAGAGATAATTTCGAGTCTACACAAAGATTGTTCCACCCGAGCGTTCCGACTCAATATTTCCGATGGAACAATTGCAAAGTATGTCGGAAGGTCCACTCAAGTCTATATCCTGATAAATATTTGCCACTGCCTGACTCGTTTATAAATAACGGCAAAAAATTAAAACGTTTCGTCTAGTCCATTTTTATAGTTTCCAACTGTTTCTTTTTTGAAAGAAATCTGGAAGAGAAAGTGAGAGGATAAGGTCGCATTATGTTTATTTATTGCTGCAAATAAATAAACAATGTGAAATAAACAATGGTATAGAAAAGGTAAACAAAAAAAATATTTAGTCGTTTATTTATATGTTCTGAGCACTGACCTTTATAAATAAATGGTTTGTTTGTCTTTACGAGTTTATATTATTTACATATATTTATTGATGTGTTTAGAGTAAACATTTGTAAATACGTAATATGAAGATATGTTTAAACGAAAATATGTATATTTCGTGCCTTTGACTACTATAAGCCGTATACGAAAATTTAACTAACTTCAAACGCGAAATAAATTTAATTCTGATATTTTTTCCAATACGATTTGCCCTCGCAAATTTCTTTCTAACTACATATATAAGGTTCATTATTCCGTAAAAGCGTCATGTAACGACGGGTAGATCGTTGAAAACGCTAAAATGAATGATTATAATCCTATCTCAGCACCTCGTCCCCGGGTAATGGAAGATGAATAATGATTTCCGTTTAGCTCATAACTTACACAAAGAAAAACTCTTGGAACCTTCTAGAGTGCTTATACTGATGCTTCTTACATCAGAACACCTGACCATCGGCATCTCCATCCATTACAATATTTATTACATCATCACGTCAAGTTCTTTGCGATATAGGCAGAGAGTACTGAGTGTTTAATATCTCTATCGTACAATCGTACGTTTCATACATTAAATACATTCAATTAATATTCTCTGATGTTACAGAGAATCGTGACTCTATTTAATAATAATAATACTCTATTTATAACAATAATTAATGTGTTACAATAAACTATAGATAAATAAATGTTGAGATTGGAAGATCAGGAAGTTAAGTTGAAAATTAAATAATTCGATAACCCATATCTACAGTTAAACTGTTGGTCTCGTTAGTGTAACTCATCCCTCTCCCTATCAAGAAAAACACAACAACCTTATCGGTCACACCAGTTCACTAGTTTCTCAAGTTGAGGGACAACCCTTCATAATATACAGCCATTATTCGATGTTGAGTCCCATTCTGTATGTTTCCGGGTTATTAATTCCACGTTAAAGACAAGCGATGATAATTCTTTGACGTATTCGGGCCGTTGGATTAATACTGACACTTTTAGTTACTGATTTGTACATTTATTTCTTCTTTACATATGTACGAACGCTAATATAGTCATTCATATTTAAGTTAATATTAGTTATTCAGGTAAATTTCAATAATAGTCAATATTTAGTAATGTTAAGTAAGTTAATGGAAGTTAGTTAAATAAATTGCAATAAATATGTTTTTATGGATGCCATTTTTATACTTTACCCAATTTTATCTTCTATGTATTTCTTTAATCTACTAATTTTTACCTGTTGACAAACAAAACATGTTATTTATTTATTATCGATTATATGTTTAGAAATCGTGAAAAAAATTATAACATAAACCGGTTATTGCTTAAAAAATTAAAAAAAACCTATTCACTTGTTTAGATTCGTTAGTACAAATATTGAACTTGATAAAATGTAAAAACCATTCCCTTTTTTTTATCAACTCGTGTAAAATCATATACAGAATCCATATACCTATCTTTATATTGGCAACATCCTTTCAACGACGACAGTGCTTCCATCTAGGCGATAGTAGCGCCATCTGTTCAATAACTAAGATGCCGCTGCCCATAATAAACCAAATTAGGGTTTGTGTGTCAGCTCTGTAATCTGTATGGACCAAGCGGTATGAATCGGTGGTCGTTGAAGTTGATATTTTTATAAAGTTCATTTATAAATTTTATAAAACTGTGCTACTTTCAATTAATTTACTCAAGCATCTAAGATAGACGTCTGACTAGAGAAGTAGAAATGTCTCTTTTAATTAATTTACACAAACATCTAAAGTAGGAGTGTGAGAAGAAGAAGGAGAAGGCGCCCTCCAAACGCACTTTCCACTTGACCGGCTACACGACCCGGCAGTAATCTCGAAATACCAACGTCGACACTTCTAACGCGAAGTGTTTACACGAAAAATGTACCTCGCTGCGTAAATAATTCAGCTCAGCGAGCGCCGTTATTTCTAACGAAACTGGCGTTGGATGTGCCCACTGTTTACTCTTAAGGATAATATATATTCACTTAGTATAATGTATACTCGTAATGCACTGTACATGGAACCAGTTAATAGCAACACAGAGCAGGCTACACTGGAACAGCTAAATGTTCGCCGCTGATCGGCTGCAGCGTAGCTGATGCGAGAAGCTGTGCTCTGCGATCCCCAAAAGCCCAGTGTGGGGATTATAAGTAAAAACCTCTCAAAGGAGGCCTATGTCCAGCAGTGGATTCAGATGGGCTGACGATGCATCTGTTCATTGTATGGATATTACCCCCGTAAAGTCTTCAACGCTCAGTTATCTTGACCAAATACATAGTGCAGGTACTAGCTGGTTAGGGTGTCAGAAGTCTTTGAAACCGGCATTCGTATAGACAATGAGTGACGAATGTTGAAAAAACACGTCAGATCTAAAAGGTTAGAGATATTTTGCATATTTGCTTTTTATCTACCCTGTAACGGAACTGGCGTGATCATATAATAATAACATTTGTAGTTTTAAAGTGTTTCTCTTACGTATAATTGTTAGAGTTGTTTGCCAATTAAATGAAACGACCCAAAACATAATTTGTATACCATATTGTGGTATAGCAAAAATATATAAAGATAAAATAAAACCTACATACGTATATATAGTATAGCCTAGCGTAGTAGGTATAGCGTTAATATATTTAACTTTGTGGAAATATTGTTCACGATACGTGTCTCAGTCGAGCTTTTCCCCGAGTCATTTGTTTTTATACGTCTTGTCTGAGAGCGAGAGAGCGCTGTGACACGCAAGGGTTAAATAATGTTCGGGAATTTCTCTCTTTCGGACAGCCCTTGTCGTTATCTTGACGACTGTAGTTTTATGGTACGTGGAACATGGTTGCACTTAAACTAATTCTACATATAACTCACTCTGAAATGTTCGAACATTGGAACCACGGCGGCAGTATGTTGACGTGCAACTTTCGTCGGTGGTCTCGGTTCAATTCTAGAAGACTTATAATTGATCCAGTACATGCGATCTGTTCAGCTTTAGCATTAGCATACTGATTTAACATAATTCTATGTCAATTTAAGTAGAGGAATGGTTATTCCAAGTTTTCTGACAATTATATCTTCTTTGTGCACACATAAATAAGATAATATGCTTTGCAGCTTAGACTAGGAGTTAAGGTAGGTTCTTAGTCTCCAACCGCATTCAAAATCTGAATGTACTGAATAGGACACTGAACTAGATCCTTTTTACCACCATACCGATGCGTTTGCCTACCATATTGCGGTTTAGCAGCGGTTCAGCTGTGGCAAAGAACGAACCGTTAAAACCTGGTCCTGTTACCATATCCAAAGAAAAACTTTCCTTTTAATAAAAATAAAAAAGTATTTATAGCACGATTCCAATGTTTTCTTCCGATTTTGTTTTGTCGTCTCTATCTAGAACGGGAAAAGGAAACACGTTTACGAGTTTAATAATGTCGGTAAGATTGATTTTGCTCTTCGAACGCAGCTAGCAACGCTCTTCTGGAAAGTACTTAAGTACACAGGAAAAAATAGAGTTGGGTTCGACCCATTAATATCTCAAAGCGAAACCAAACAGCGTTCTGCTATCAAACGAAACATGATATATTTTCATTTGAATTCTCAGAAAATAAATTATTACAAAACTTATTAAATACATTATGTACATATATTCTGATTTTGGGTTATGGGGAGGTCAAGTCTTAGAAACCGGCGTGCTTGTATGAGGAGAGTGATGAATATAGAAGAAGCACGTCAGGTCTGTAAGAATAGAGATATTTGGCTATTCTGCATACCCCGTAAGGGATCCAGCGTGATTAAATAATAATAAATAAACTATATAACGGTTATCGTAACGGTCAATATGTATAATTGAAATTTTTTATTGAACTTACTTTTATGGTTCAGATATTTTCGGCCGCCATTTTTCTGCATAATATTTCTTCGTAACAGCTTTTTAATAAGTCCCATACCATACGGTTCGCGAACCTCATAAATACTCGCCATATGCATGAATATTACTCAGTCATTCGATGATTAAAAACTCGTCGCCTATAGTACAATATAACAACTTGCCTTTTCAGCGCACGCCGCGGTTGAAAGTGCCGGCGCGAATAATTGAGAGCCCTTCACGCACCGACCGTGACGGAGACGACGAAGTTTCAAATTTTTTGTTCTAAACATTATTAGTTATTCTTCGTGCTTTTTTAATCTATGAAACGCTGCAGAGGGCTGGATGTATTAAGATGAGGATAGAACGCGATGAAGACTGTTTAGCTCTACAATTGCAAACGCATCGATTGTGATGTGGGTGCAATTTCTATGTGGTAGAAATAAGTGCATCGTAATAGCAAACCAATTATTTGATACGACTTCAGTGTTTGGTCAACACACAACAATAAAAGCGAAAGGTTTAGTAAAATTACAATTATATTTCAGTAGTGTTTATTATTACATGTGGTGAATAATTCGAATAAACTCCGCGATATAGCAATACGGTTTCCGCGTGGAACGTCAAGTGACAGAGCAGGCGGTAATCACCCGGAGTACAAGAGCTTTCCACTCGCGAGCGCGGCGTGGAAACCTCATTTGCATTTTCAACGTCCATACAATGTCATTTATTTATTTGTTAGCTAACCCGAGTCGTCCAGGATGGAATACTATGTCCTTACTTGTACTGAGAGTAGAATAGTGTCCAAAAGTTTCATAAAAGAGCCTAAAAGATACAATATCATTTACTACAGGATCTTTAGGCCTACTGATGGATTGAGATAGGATAATGATAATGATGATAATGACACATAAGGCTCATTATGCGATATAAAAATTCCAACCGTTCGGCCAACTTGTAGTAGAATATGCTACCCACTTGTGAATTAGAGCGTTTTGCAGTAAACACTCCACACCAACGTTTATATACGTACCCTACAAATGAACGAGCAGAGAAATTGCAAGTAAACCAGTGAAGCGGTGTATTGAGACTGGAAGGAAAATCGAAAATAAATACTACAATGAATATTGAAGAAGAACGTTAGATCTGTAAGTATAGACACACCCGGCAGTGGGTACTCCCTGCCTCCCACGTCAGTAAATAAAATATTCTGCGTGTTAAGTACATAAAGCCGACTTTAAAAACAATGTAGTTAATTAGAAGTAAATGGATAAAGTTTTTAGAAAGTCAGTCATAACGATACATTGTACCTTATTTAACGTGGGACTCGTGACCCAAAAATAGGCATTTCCTTTTAATTACAAGATAATATCCGGACATAATAGGCTCCCCGTGCCCTGAAGCATCTGATAAGGCTTGGTGTCATAAACAGAATCGCTAAGTCATAATCTTATTTCATCATCATCGTTGTCATCATTTCAGGAAATTGACATCCGTTTCATAATTCAAAGATATCCTGAAATACATAAGGACATATGTGGTCGCAAAAAGCACAACACACGCATCCTTATTCATTAACATCATCTTCATCGTCATTTCCGTTTATTCACATCCACTGCTACATATAGACCTTTCGAAACAGTACCACAAATCACCATGATATTTATAAACGCTCAATACCAATACTAAAATACTTAACATCTCCTCTCTTTCTATCATATTTCAAAAGAAAGAAACTTGGTACCTAGAAGAACTTAGGTACCTAAAGCGCTACTATTAGGCGTTACACATAAATTGATATGAAGATAATATAATATTTATATCATCGTCATCTCATAATTCCTATATTTCTCTTTCGTTATCATTATTTCACATATGACATTGTGTTCGTGGAAATTTAAGATGATATTGAAAATTAAAACCGTCAAGCAAAATGGGAGTCACGCTATATTTATCGCTGCGTTCTTGAGTTTGATTGCAGTTTAACAAAGTGTCATCTAAATACAGGTATAGCGTGGGTCTCGAGGCGAGGCCGCGGGCCATTGTCGCGTGCCTTTTGTTCTGCGCTGTCAGCATATAAGAACCTTAATAGGTCAAGCACAAATTACGGGGCTGAAACTGCGAAACGTACTCGCGAAAACTTCGCTGCATTGTCTTTTTGTACGGAAACATCGTGAGAAAATCTGCATATCTTGAATCTTCTTTAAGTTTTCTTAAGTTCAACTCGAACTTCACCAACATGGCACACTATATATCTTAATTCTCCTCATTCGAAGAGGGGTCCCATGACAGCGATATCCTGATGTTTTAGAACTCTACCTCCCATTTTGAGGTTCTTGGGTTTAAATAAAAATAAATGTCAATCGCTGTAACGGTAAAGTAATACATTGTGAGGACAACTGTGATTCTTAGATTTCTCCATTAACTCCGTTACTTTACAAATCGTATGCCATTCGGATTGAACAGAAAATAAGTCATGCTATAGGAGTATATGTAGAGACGTACATACATGTATATGATAACTGTTTGTAGATTGTAACAAATCTATCTAATCATGGAGCTACTATCGTCGATACGTAACGTTTAGGCTCTTTCTAGACAGACCTGATCCATCTTAAAACTTCTTTGTAGTTTCTTCGATCACGGTGAAAAGCAGTCTATGACAGAGTTCAGATTTTCCTTAACTGACCATTGCGACCTCTTGAGACGCCTCGACGCTAGAGTGGCACGAAATATTTTACTAAGTAATATTTTTTCACTTCAGGTTTTTAACTTGCGAAACTTCAATCTTACATTAAGAAGTTATGTTCTGGGAAACAAGCTCATCATTCAATCATTCTGATTAATGTGTCTGTTTTTGTTTCTTGATTAAAAATAATTAAGATTTTGACATTTGATTATTTTGTTTGAAAAAGGCAAATATCGCTACAGCTTCATAGACATTTATAGGGAACATTATTTTAGACGAGCGTAGTAATGAAATCAAAGCTTGTAAATAAAGTTTAAGAAAAAATCGGGGATCACTGATAAAGGTAATCTAACAAAAAGTTATACTTATTTGATGGTAGCTTGAATAATTTTGTACAGAGGTTTCATTTGTATGGTAGTATTATGGACAAAAACAGCCGTGGACTGAAATAAATTAATAATGATGAAGTACGAGTATGAGTATACCCATATGAGTGTACGACGTATACTGAACGAGCTGCACGTGTTGTATCTTGATATAAATTAAAGTGACAATAATATGCCATAAGCCAATTACCGATATTATAAATGCATAGATTAAAAATATTTCTGTTGTACCTTCATAAACATAAATACACAAAAAGATTAAACTTAGATAAAATAAAATATGTCATTCATGAACGTATGCAGGTGCTTTACCTTCGTTATTTCGATACCGAAAAATGTAAAGATAAAAAAAGATCGAAAAGAAATCGAGGTCAGTTTGGAAGATTGCCGGTATAAAGTGGAGCATTGTTTGGCTCTCCAGCAGAGGGCGCCCGCGGGCCGGTGCGGTAGGGACGGGCTGAAGTGCGGATTAGGGAGATATTCAAGCCCTATTAAACGTGCTCAGCTAACAACTAAGGTGTAAGTGTACACTATTCGGGCTTAATACTTAGATGTTCTTCCTTTACTGTATCATATATTTTAAGTTTAATATTCAGTATATTTTGCATTGTTTAAACTTATTACAAACACTTAAGTGAAAAAAATCTAAATAAAACGTAACCCTTTACTGAAAAAAGAGAACTATCAAACAGAATATACATTACATCGCTTTGTAATGCAGACCCTCTGATCTGCACCCCACTTGTTGGCTCTCCCACAAGTGGGACGTAAAAATGTTTGCAAGTCTCCTACAAACTCCGAAACTCACTGTATAATAGTATTCAATTAATAAAACTTGCTACAACGATTACGACGACGGTCTACTGCTTAAAGGATTCCCGGTTTAATTTCCAGCCAAGCATCTAAGTGATGGATGAGTGAATCTAAATATCGCGTACTTGTCTTCATCCGTGTGATAATGTGGCCAAGACACGAGGATTGATGCCTACGATGCGGTTTTGCGTGTGGATTATTATTTATATGTTATTTGCATTTTAATAATTGAGACAACTAATTTATATTTACCTGGTCTCGCACATTAATGTCAGTATATATTTGATACGAACGTGCAACATTTTTTTCCAATCTGCTATTTAACCATGGGAGAGTACGGGAAAATACGGGAGAGTATGGGAGTGTACTGCCCTCCTCTGCCTACCCCTTCGGGGATTACAAGCGTGATGTTACATCTTTACTGTTTAACCATTAACTTACAATCCACCTACTTCTACCATAGTTTTCAAAGAAAAATATTCCTGACGTTATACTAACCACTCCATTAAATTCCTAACTACCAGTACATCATCGGATAATACTTTGTTTCCTAAAGAAATATTTTCCGGGAGATTTCACATCAGAAACACGATATCGTGAGAAAAGAATTCTAACACGATAATGCCAAGCCTATTTTCGCCGCTATCACACTCTACATAGTATTTCTGCGAATACTTATTCAAATAACCATGCTAATAATAGCAGAATTAATAAGTTGTACAAAGTGAAGCGCAGATCTTCCTCTTTATATATTAGATATTATAATAGAAGAATGTAATATTGTCGTGAAGTTTGTAAGTATAAAGTTATTAGGTTCTCTTTGCTCTCTGCGTGTCAGGTAAAATGGTAAACGTCTTATAATATATATATTAATTTATTTAATCGACCTCAGTATTTAATGGACATGACTGCTAAGTTACAGGGCTGAGCCTTAATATTAACTTAATTAATCAAAATCTTGTTACTTCTTCTGAGGACAGAAATGGCTGCATCGAGTATATACAAACAAAAACGGAAATCATTAATCAACTTTTGACTGAAGTACTCGTATACTTAACGGTATAAATGCGCATAACACAGGTATAGTTCTGGATCAACGGTACACCATGTTCTACTACTTACCAATGCTTAACACGATGGCTATTAAAACGACGTAATTAATACCTACATACTTCTTAAAAGTCTTAAAGCATATAACTAACTGCGCCACCAATAAATTGCAGGGCCCCTATAGCCAGTAGCGAAAACCGATTCGTTTTACAAAAATACCATCACTAAATAAATCCCAGCAATTCCAAAGCTCACTGCACTATTAAGCTTGCGGATATTTTATTGGCTCAACGCCAAAGATAAGTCCACGTTAAGAAATTGATAATATGTTAGAAAATATGTGACACGTCAGCCGCACAAACCCGCTGGGCCTTGATACAGCAAACAGTTGACTGTACGATTTACTGATAGTAGAAACCTCGTCTGAGAAAGAAATTCAGTTACAAACTGTTATTGCCCTCAATCTGTAATATCTTAATAATTACCGCTTGACTATCTTCTTAGATTACGATATCTACCAGCAGTCGTGCTTGCAACAACGAGGTTGCAAGCACGACTTGTTTAAAGGAGAACCTCTTTACAATACACGAGAACGTAAAGACATTCTCCCTTAGATACGGACAATTTAGGGATCCGAAAGATAAAAATAATCTCAAATCGGGATAGAAATTAAGCTTAGATAGATCTCTTTGTATGTTACAGAAAACAGATAATTAGGTTGATGGCCTTGAATCAGGTTGAAGAGTTATAACATAATCAATAAAAAAAATGGACCCATTTATCATTTCACTGTTGGAATATGGGGCTCCTCTCATATGGAGAGGCCAAATGCGGGTTGGCAGAGTTCAGACACCTTAGAATATTTTTTTTTATAAATTATAGGGTGTCCAGATTTCTTCACGTAGTTTTTCTTCACTGTGATGTTTAAATTTAAAACGCACTTTTGGAAAGAGGTGCGCTCCATGGTTTTGAACCCATCACCTTCGGAGTGAGACGTTGCACCCTTAACCAATAGACTATCATTTAACATAGACAACATTTATATGATTTCTATGTTCAGACCAACTAAAATCTATGTTCAAATTGGCAAAAATTAAATTAAATTCTCAACTATCAAGTTTAATCTAGCCTTAGTTATTGAAATAGTTTTTACAGCTTTAGCACAAACTAACAATAATTATTAACAGGAATATGAAAAAAAAACACAACAAATATAAAACAGGTTTTTCCATATCTACTGTTGTGTGGGATTGTGAGTAAACTTCGGTCGGCATAGAACAAAATTAAACAATTGTCGGCAAGTTTCTGCAATAACGAGTTGAAGCGGTCGGCGGCCGCGTTAGTTCCGCACGTTGGAATTGTTACGGAAGTGCGGAGTTCGTTACCGACGTATGTATGACTACGACCACGATAAAACTTTTCCATTTATTCCATTTATAGCTGCACCAGCGTTGTTTAAGGATTTATTCCAGCAAAAACAATTATTACAAGTAGTGGTCCAACTATGGTCGAAATCTGACTGTAGTTAAGTTTTTTCGTTTCAACATTATTGATTACTGGTCCAGTAGAGGTAAATTCATTTAAATGTTAAGCTTCAATGTTATTGAGGTTCTTATGTGAAGGAGTACACATCTGTGAGTTTCTATACTGCTTTATAAAGAATTGCATTACTTAATACACACAAATAATTCCACTGTTGAACACGGATCCCCTCGGATTAAGGCCATAGTCTGTCACGCATTTAGAATTTTCTTTGGACGATATCAACATAGTATTTATAAGTTTTATTGGCAACATACAACCAAAAATATTTTCTGTTAAAAATAGTACTTCTGTTGCGGGAAGTTAGTTCGTCTACAATAAATAGCCATTCCTTCCTCCGAGCTTAAAATATCTGTATATTATATAGAAATCGATTCTGCGGTTTGATCGCGAGATCTCAACAGACAAAGTTATTTTGGCTTTTTAATATTTGTTTTGGTGTTTCACATTTAAAAATACATCATCATCAACGCCCTCAGTCTCTGAATTTCACTATTGGAAATGGGCCTCTTCTCGTAATAACAATGTTTAAAACTACAGCCCGATAAGAATGTACATGTACATATACATAGCTAAGCCTGTAAAGGACGTGAAACAGAATAATTTCAAGAAGCTTTTCTTTTAAACGCAATCGCTTCGACATTCTTCATAGACTCCAACTACTTGACGCAATTAAACTTTTAGACGAAATTAATACTTGCCCTCCTTTTTAATCATAAAAACTTTTAAAACATTTTACAAAGCAACAGTTATTTTATAAATGGAGAATTTAAGGTTGGATATATATCCGTTAGTTGGGCAAAAGAAACAAAAAGGCTCTTGTTGGCTACTGATAAATTGTTGAGCAACTTTGAATTCTCTGGTAATCATCGTATAGCAACGTTCAACCGCAATGATTATTGCATTTCAAAATGTGCCAAAATTTCATTTGAAATTGGTAAGTAGCACAGCTATGTAGCAATAATGCTAATCAACGAATTATCTCGTTGCCTGAACACAGAGGTATTACTAATCAAAATATCGAATCCGTAAAATCGAAATATTTCGTTACAAGTTTTTCATGATTTTATATAATTTACCGGTTATTTTATTCAATAACACCTTGGACATAAAAATTACATCACGAAGTATATTCTTAAGTTATTTTTTTGGATTATAACTAAATTTTTTTTTGTAATGTTATATTGTTTTTTTTACAGTAAACAAGAAGATATTTGTAATTACTGTACTAGTTTTATACTTTATATTTAAGCCCCACTACAGTCTGCTTGTAATAAGCAGATTGTGTTCCGTTCCCGGGGGTAGGATCGATATCTTAATCCTTAGGGGTAGGTCACATAACTGGGGTTAAATTGTGATCGAATTTTAACTACTGTTTCTTGTTGTATACGAGATATCATTTATTTTCATTTATTAAATACTTTATTTATTCATGTAAAAGGACTTAAGATTCGACTTCTGATGCAAAAAATACATTTGACTTTGAACAAACGACTCGTAAAATTTGAAAATAGAATCGAAATGTTCTATATCTACCTACTTTTGTAACATAATTAATGAATCGGACTGAAAAATTTTACCACCTACGGGCAGCAGCGTGCAAAGGTCCATACACGCATGCCCAACGTGAGATAACGGTCGAAAACCTCTCAGGAGATGCCTATATCCAGCAGTGGATGTTGACAGGCTGATAATGATGATGATGCTTATTATATAACACTTGTGTGTACAGATAACTATCCACGTAGACACATAAAAATATTGTGAATTCCGAATGGGAATCGAACCCAAAGCCCGCGGCTCAACAGTCAAGGTTAGAAAAACAGTGAATAAGTTGGTGTGTCACCCCTTGTGAGTACCCAATGCTATCTACTCCAATTTATGTAGATTTGACTCCACAAACTTATAAAACTTCGGCTTAAAGCATTATGCACGACTTTTTGACTGTCACCTCTTAATGTTCCTTTGTTGAAAACAGATGTTACACCGAAACTGAAGGAGACTACGTTTGGCATACGCAGTTTTTCATACCAACCATTCTGAAGAACTAGGGGTATTTTAAATGACCTTATAAAGAACCCGTCTACAATTTCTATGCTTCGAAATTTGAAACAATTCGAAATTTGAATTTATGTGAATGATGATAACGATAAAGATTCGTCAGATATTAAAATTTGATACTAGAATGTAGATCATATTCGAATATAGAACATAATTGAATATAGAACATATTAGAAGTTAAAATCGTTCAGAAATTCGAGAATTCCACGTCCACAAACGGGAAGCAAAGATTCTCGTAAGCGTCCCTTAAACCTCTTTATATAACCACTAACGTTGAGTATATTTAGATCCATGGAATTTCTTTCGTTAAGTTCATGGATTTATTTCGATCCATTACTTTGTGGTTGTAATTTTCCCTAAAGTAGTTCTTTAATTATACGATTTAGCTGGCACTTTAATTACAGAAAATCAATGGATAATATATGGAGAGTAGGTATACAAGTTAAGGGAGCAGGTCAGGTCTGAGGGGAGGATATAATAAATATAAAGAGATATACATGTACGATCGGAATAGTAACAACTGACTGAACAGTATAAATGTAGGTTTGAAGAACAAACGTACGGCATCCAATATTACATATTTATGGTATGAAATAATGTAATTATAGGTTATATATGAGTATATAATTGTGTACAAAAATTATTAATGTATTTTTATTAAAATAAAATTAAAAAGTAACCTTCTTAAGCAACATACCTTAAACGCTTGTTTCATTAGAAGTATTAGAGATGTATACAACACGAACAAACATGATAAAAGCGCGGTAATATTTCTAGAAATTTCGTAAAAGCATATAGACGAATCTTCGGTAATGATGAAGCTTCTTACGTATATATGTACATATGTATATAGTACCTATATACAGTGATCCTCTAAGCCCGCGACTATGGAACGCAACGCTTTACAGTGAGCCCTCTTATGAATATTTCACGCGCCTACCTCTTTGAGATGTCGATTTTATTTTAATCACACGCGCGAAAGCTGCGTTGCGTGCTGGGGCATGGTCTGATCTGAGCTTGCGTTTATATAAATAAATACAGTATGTATGTGAATTTGATAGGAAATTCTTAAATTTGAAGTGTTATTCTTGTTAGAAAATAAAATAGTATCACGTCAGAACAATAGTTCTTTCGAAGAATCATTTAATGTTGACACAATTTAAGAATGACGGTGAATGAATGAATATATAATAACCGCTTATAATTATTACTTACTCGTGACAATTGATCAAATAAAGAAAGAAACAATCGCCTGTTTCTATTATTATCATTATTTACTGGTGACAATAGATCAGGGAAGGAACGTATATATGTACATATTATATATTAACTACAAACTGGGTGCCGAGACTGGTGTCGTAAGCGGGAGCAATCGGTCGTCGCTCGCTCCATTTCCGCAACAGAACGAATCCTGTACGTGCCGTGTATAAAAAGCTATGAATATTTACGAGCTGAACACGTAACACATTACTTACATATAATATATTTACGTGAGGAACAATCAGAAAATATGCGAACGCTGCCACATAGAAAATTGTTTTGAGAATATTAATAATAATATATTCTCGTGGCAATGAGTCACCTAATATTCTTTAGGACATAACATAGCAAGTGAAACGCCAAACATGCCTCTGGCTATCCCTTCAGGGAAATATCGGTGTGATGTTATGTAATTGTGTAAATATCTTAAGATTACTTTTCATATCGCCACCTAATCGCTAATTTGGCGGCGCCTGTACTGTAATAACAAGACGGCTGATAAACTACATAATATTCATATTTAAGATGATAATTATTACGTAGGTAAAATTGATGTATTTATTTATATCAATGCCTACAGTAAAGTGTAAACATATTGAAGCCAAGTATATTTGTTATTATGTAAAAGGATTTTTTTTACGCCTTTTTAATAATATTATACATAAGACAATATTTTAAGAATATTATGCACAAGATTTGACACGGTTAAAATTCATAATCACATAGAAGGAGTGTAGATATCTAAAAATTATATAAGTATGTATTGAAAACAAAACATTCATTGTTTACGTGCATACTATCAATGCCACATACCTAATCCATTCATAGTTCCAAATACGACATCCGCGCCGTGAAAACAGTAAAAAAAAAATTTTGGTAAATTGGTTTTCTACTACGAGTATATATTATCCTCGTTTTCAATTTAAATGAGCACGCCCGTTGCTCCCTTCTAATCTTTTTCCAGAATTTTCTGTCAATAACTTATGTGTCGCTTCTAATGTAAATTAATAATTGATAATATTGAACATTTGAACGAATCTACTCAAATAGTAACGTACATAATATGAGCAATAAACAAAATGCTTAAAATACTAAACATTTATTAAACAGGTGTTCTATCAGTTACGAGACTTAAGCGCGACCTGGATTCTGAAACAAAAAATAACGCACTTCATTTTATAAAGAGCTGTTGAAATAATCACGCGGAAACGCGCAACCCCTACGCCACCCCAACAAAAAGTGTAGTTTTACTTAAGTTGTTCAAATTTTTAATAATTTTAATATTTCCGACATGTTTTATAAAGTTTTACTTACTGTTAAACGTTTCATCAGGATTATGGACAAAACTCTGCTAGACAAGGGCGTAATAACGCTCATTATGAGAGGGCTACGTCCAGAAGTTGACTGTTGTTGTCTCAAATTAGCCCAAATAGTTTCAGAATTATACGAAATCCGTCTTCATTAGCTTCCGTCGATGGCGGTGAGGTTACGGCGAAGTCAAAAGACAGCTCGAAAAGGTTCAAAACTAGTGGAATTATCCCGAAAAATCATGCAAATGAAGCCTGCACATAGTACAATTATAAAAACCTCACTTTCAATATATCTAGTTAGACTCCCTTTTTAACATTTATCCGCTTCGATGATCCAGTTAATTTCGGCTGCAAAGCGGCAATTGTGCCTTACAGACTTAACTAAGAAGAAAGATAACTTCTAATTGACATTGGATGAAACTGCCTGCATTAGACACAATTATAACATGAGAAATATTTTATTTTTGTCATTTATTTGTAATAGAATCCTAAGTAAATATCTCATAAATTCAATTCCAAATAAGATACCATTTGACCTTTTCCATTGCTTAAGGCTGAAACGCGCGGGCGGCAAACATATATAACGTAATGAAAAATTATACACGAATTCGTTTATAACAAAAAATATAGCCGAGAGAATCTGATACTGTTATAAAATAAAGAGGGCGTTATAAAATAAAAACCATTTCTTGTAAATTATAACAAAATGTACGACGTTACATTTATTTAAATTCCATTAATTTATCTATAGCTTTAAATAAATAATAGCTCACCACCTATTTATTCCATGGGACTTAAACGTAACTGGTGAAACGTGGGAGTGTACTACACTCCTCTGCCTACCCCTTTGGGTGTTACAGACGTGATTTTACGTTTTTTTTACGTTTATGAATATGAAAATGTATTTCAAAGTGTACACTGCATTCACTCATGTACATACCCGTATATCTTTTTGTCCAACTGCTGAACTCAAACATTTCTAACAATACAAGAAACCCCAAAGGGTATGCTACCCTGATCTAATGCACATTGGTCATACAGTATAATATTAAGCATTATTTCAGCGAATTTGAGAAGCGCCCAGTTCCAAAAAGCAATGGCTTCCAAATACTCCAAAGAGTCTATCGTAAAAGATACAGAATTAATACAAATGGTGATGTGTGCCGGCATGTGTGCACGCATGTGTATGTGTGTGCGTGTGTGTGAGTAAAGTTGCTTATAATGATAAATAACTGGATAGTGGATACTAAAAGCACGTACTTTGCACAAGAGAATGTTATGGGAAATTCATGTCAAATTTTTATCTTTGGACGTGTGCCCGTTTATAACCAAAGTTTGGAGAGACGCGGAACTAAGTTAAGAAGCGGCGTTATTAAAAGACTTCCCTACAAGTTTATGACATAGCAAAGTGTCATACAAACTGTGCTTTATAAGACGAAATGAAATATCTTTCACGGCGCCATTTGTTACATTACCGTGCTCACACTCCATCACAGATACATCATGGCAAGAATCGATCGAACCCTGGCGCACAACTCTTTAGAAATGCGCGTTTCAATATCACTTGCTATAACGCTGGAGGAAGACATAATAAGAAAGCCTGCAGCGAACCTTAGAGTTCTCCAAAAATGCTCTATTGATAATTATTATTAAATATTCACCGTCAATTTAGCAGATTGATTAAAAAAAAACATTGAGTGTACTCGTTTGCCTATCATTCTTATCAACATCGATTCTCTCGTAATGAGAAGGCCGAAGACCACAACATTTTACGTATTGACGCAATTGACTCGTTTATGACGTTGAAGATCATTACGAACAACGCTAAGCTGTACTACATACTCGTATAATTTTCCCTGCGATCTTTTCTATAACGTTATAGCAAAATAAGTGACAATTTGCGCTGAATAACAAAAGAAAATCAGATATTCGATACAAAAACAGATCCAATTAATCACAAATGGTATCTTAA
Source organism: Parelbella ahira ahira (assembly GCA_018244795.1). NCBI lineage: Eukaryota > Metazoa > Arthropoda > Insecta > Lepidoptera > Hesperiidae > Parelbella > Parelbella ahira. The sequence continues at coordinate 22,119 of DWME01000014.1, read as the reverse complement.
TGACTACATTAATCAAGGATCATCACATTGAACCCACAACGCTATCTAGTGTAAGATATTAACGATCGAGCCTACACATTGTTCCACGCTTTATATTCGGCCATTTTCATCAACAAAAGCCCTTCCAATCAACTGTTTCCATAAACGACGCCCCGGAATCAACGCCACGTGTCACTGCCCTTCAGTGCGGGTGAAAGGGCGCGATAGGTTGTAAGCCGAAAAACTGAGCCGTAAACACCATTTTACAAGTCCCAGCCTCCTATTCACGAAGGTTCGCTGCATTATAGTAAGTTTATGCTATAAATTCTAGATTATTCCGTAATTATTGTGTTTGATGACTGCCTCGTTGGTCGAGGGGTTGCAAGGGCGACTGCCGATCGGGAGATCCTGGATTAAAATTACGGGTTGGGTACTATTGGATTTTTCTAATTTAGAATTTTTAGGAGTGACTTGGAGTCTGGATCTGTGCCTGGTGTATGGCAATGGGTTCACCAGTTATTCCATGGGACGTAAACGTAACTGGTGAAACGTGGGAGTGTACTACACTCTTCTGCCTACTTCTTCGGGGATTACAGTCGTGATGTTACGTTTTTATAGTGTTTGATCTGTGTATTGAACTGTTATCCTGGCTGCTAAATTAGTGGTTGTAGAATTCTTACCTAAGGAAAAATACGCAATACATTACAAAAACTCTATAACATATCGCTTATTTGCGAAATGACCGTGATATGTCAAAAACCTTATAGTGCAGAAAAAGGCTTTTAAGCTTTGCTAATATACGCATTCTATAACTACTAGGTATAACAGTCATGTCATAGAACAGTCTAACGTAATATCACGCCTATAATCCCCGAAAGGGTAGGCAGAAGAGTGTAGGTACACTTCCACCCGGTTTCACCAGTTACGTTTACGGCACGTTATGATAATTATTATTACGAACTTTCAAAGTCGTTATCTGAAAAGTACAGTTTTTGAGACATTACAGTGTTCTCGCAAACGCACAACATAACATACGAAACACAATAAAACAAATACGGACAATAGATAGTCTTATCGTTAATAGATCGAACTGTATTTGTGTGATGAGCTCGAGTGGTTGTTCTGTGCTGGTTGTAAAACAGACTAAAGGTATTTTTTTTAGATGTATACGTACATGTTAGACTAGACTAATACTAGAGTAGACTATGTTAGAGTTATGATACGTGCAGTATTACATATAAGTAATGGGGATATATAGGAAGTATGTGTTCAAAAACGTATGTAATTTAGAAGTTTTCTGATCAGAATAGCAGGCTCAGGCCAATTTGGAAATAAGGACAGCGTGTACATTTTAAATAAACCATTATTACTGTACCTATCTAACCTATCATCATAATAGTTTCTAATTAATTTTCTGCCAGAAGTGTCAAGATAGCGCCACAGCATCACTTACATAGGAAATAAAAAAATATATTTAGTATCTACATGAAAATGTAATCTGAATTATTTTCAGTCAATAAGCAAAATATTCTCACGTGTAAAGTCCCAAATACGTAAGAAATATACATTTACGTAATTACAACATTTCCATTGGGAGGCAAGTTAAATTAATTTGCAGAGATAAATATAATACGTTTGTAACACCAACTTGTCAATAGAGCCCTACATTAATAAAGAGATAGAGAACCACAAAAATAATAGCTTTTAATTCTCCTTCCCTACAGAAATTATAATCACGCCAAATCTCACACATCTCCGAATGCGCAATACTCTTAAAAAGTGTATAAAGATGTACTCGCTATATATATGTATAAAGTACAAATTACTGTGAGCTACTATGAGCAATGGACACACCAGTCTCTCTACTATCACCACCTCATCTACCTTCGTCAATGCGTCTCCAGCCTTACAAGAATCCTCATCAATAACACCTGTTTAGGGTTAATGACTTGATTATATGAGAACCAGAAACGTTATTGGAAAATATTATTGTACATGCAAAATTAAACCACAATTTAACATTCCAACCGGTATCTATTAATATGTACTACACCGAATATTGTAAACTCTCAAATAACAGAATAATTAGAAGCCAATATAAAACCCACAAAACACAATTCAATCTCGCTTCTAACTTTTTAATTGAATAATCGTATTGAACAATTTACCAATTAATTCCATTAGTCCCGGTATCTTGCCATCTACACGTGTTTCTGATAAAAGGTTATCGTTACATTGACCGTTCCGAATAAGCGTTTTTCTCTTGGAAATGAATATTGCAAATGTTTATTTTAAAACCTATTGAAATATACTTTGTTGTAATTATAGTGTTACTTTGTGTGTGAAGTGCCTACTTCTTAATAATCTTGAAAAATAACCTAGCTAAGTCCGCAACTGTACCAATCACAAACACGTACGCATTTTACATCTTGATTGATGCTATTTCTAGTAACATCACGCCTGTAATCCCCGAAGCGGTAGGCAAAGGTGTATAGAACACTACCACGTTTTGCCAATTATGTTTAAGTCCAATGGAATAGGCGTTGAGCCTATTGCTATTACACCGGTCACAAATCCAGACTCCGAGTCACTACTAAAAATACTGAATTAGAAAAATCCGATAGTACCCGGGAATTGAACCTTGCCCTGCCTCCCGATCGGTAGTCGCGCTCGCAACCACTCAACCAATGAGGCACTCAAACGAGCTGTTTCGAGTATTTTCTAGTAGTTTATTGTACACACTAAATAAGTATTTTTGATATAATTTCATTAGTTCTCATCCAACATTCAGTACATATTACTTCGATATACTTATGTAAACAATACTCCCTCTCACAAAGCACTTAGCAGCAGCTTATTTGTGAAATTGTATAAATACAAATCAAAGTTCGAATGATACTTAGCAACTGTGTACTTACGTAATTGTATCAATAGTTATCGTACAGAACGTACTATGTATGTTTTTGTGTATGTAACAGTATTGTAAAGTCTTTCAGTGTCTTTCTATATCTTGTTAATGCTTTAAGCGTCTTCCGTATGAATAATAATCGTGTTGACGGCAGTAATCCCGTTCAGTACCCCTCCTTCATTATACAAAAGCGACAATATCATATTTTAAAGCTTTGTGCACACCTTTAAAATCGACTGATATGTTTCACCACAAAACACGCATACAAAGCAGAGATGATTTGATACGATGAACGCTTTGTTTTCCACTGCGGCTCAAATTTCAGACAAAAACAAAATATATTAGCATTCCGTACCAGAATGTAATTTCATCGCCATTTATAAAAGTGTTTGTGAGGGAATAACAACAACTAACTGAAATCGCACAGTACACAGTCTTCAATTTCGCGTCGCTTCCGATGTTTCAGCGTCTCGTGAAGATCGGAGCTTCTTTCAAGAAGCATTACATTTTAGGGTAATGTACGTAGACGTCGACAGATATAACTGTGTACTTGTATAACTTGTAATTGGATATCTATTTGTTAGTATGTAAAGAGAAATCTTTCTAGCTCTTTTAAGGAATATTGCGCGCACAGACATACCTATATATAGTAGATGAGATTTGACGTACTTACAGTTTATAAACTGAAGGCAAAATATTCTGAATAATAGCAATTTGAAATCACCCATCAGGTACTAATCTGTTCGGATTAACGTCCGTTAATCGTGGAGATAATCGATCGAGGGGAATTGATATTCCGAGTATCACTCCACGGAGACCTTGGCGCTAGTGCCTCGACAGCGGAGAGGCCTGCTGAAGGGCGCCTGATTGATCCGCTGAGAACTTAGGGGAGGTGAGGGATATAGGTGTTCCTTTTCTATCTACTGTCTTGTAAGTTTGTAAATGATCTCACGATGTTCGTAAATAGTTGTATGATTTATCTAACGTTATAAACTTTTATTACTATTTTTGCGCTAGATTCCTTATAGAGTGGACAGAGAGCACCGAGTGTCAAACATATTCAATCATATTTTTCAACATGTCCTACAATGTTTTTAAAGACCGCCTTCCTGGTTGCCTGGTGCCGAAATATGTGGTTCTTAAATTATTGCTACTCAAAAAAACATTTATACCTAATTATAAACATCGCTATATTCTCCCAATCGTTTCATCAACAACTACACGACAGTCAGCAACACAGTTATTTAAATACGTACTCGTAACATAATTGCAAAGTTCAGTTGTATAGTCGATTTGGAAACTGGGGAAGTTTCCGGAAAGTTCAAGAATCTGTGTACAATCTCTGCACAACAATGTATACCTATAGCTTTGTCCGAACTAAACTTTAAAATATTACATTTCTCATTCTGGTACATTTCTACAAGCCTCACTCTATCTACAATTTGCTTTCGTACAACATACATAATTATGTATATATAAATGTGTGCTTTTAAATCCTTATTAAATTAAAATACATTGTTATATGTACCGAAAGGCTATTTTATTTCTCCGTTTAATTTTATAATACAAAACCTAAGTATAACGAAAAGTTTCATTGTTTAGATAGAACTATTTCTATAATTTATTATCTAAAACTAAATATTACTCGTATTTACAGAGTACAAAACTAGGTTCTTTTCACAGATCAATATATCTAAACATGTTGTGTCCGATTAACACGACATTGCTAACATGATCTCGTTACGAATAAAATCAGTGACTATCAAAAACATGAGAACTCGCCGTGCACATGAGAAGGGTTACTGAGCTCTATCAAGAAGGGCTTGGCACTTGGCAACAGCGTCTGTTCAAGTAACGAAGTTTGCTTAAGCGACTGTGAAGTTTCTGAGTGAAATAGGAAGTTACTTGCGAAATTCGTTCTGTTGCCCATCCGTTATAAAGTCGGAATTAAATTAATTACTACATATTTCAGCTATCATTCAATTATATTAACGTTTTAGATGAACTAATAACATTATTCTTCTTTTCCTTCCTTTTTTGTGTTTTATAACGTTCCTTTTTTGTGTGCGACTTATAATTGGCTACAGTCAATATTCACAAAAACGACTAAGATAGTATGTTTAAGCTATGTCAGAACAGTGTGCTGTACAATCTTACCCTTCCATCCTAAAATGTAATACTGCAGCAAGACAAAGAAATTATGAACCAATCACATGTACCTACCTAATTTTGGTCTATCGCCCTCATCTTGTATCTATAAGTTTTCTGTTTATATTTTTTACTCTGGCTACTCGTTCATATATAATACATATATAATTATCTATAAATTCGGCTTTAAGTCATAATCTCACTTTACTGTTTTTCGCAGTTATTTGACAATCAAACACGACACAGACACTAAGAACCACAGAGTGTCCATCCGATTGAAAGCGCAGTACCTACCTGCCAGCTACGAGCCGCCCTTCACCTCCATGTTCTGCCCAACGACGATGATGAGAATGATGAACACGAGCAGCAGCACCAGTATGCAGCATATTGCGACCGCGAGCATGGCCGCGTGCTCGCCCAGCTTGGCGCCCTCGGCGGCGCAGGCGCGCGCCGCGCTCAGTGTGGCCGCGACCGCGCGCGCGCTAATCTCGCCGCCACTCGGCTCACAGAATATTAACGGCGATATGCATTTTTTTATTCCGTCTCACTTCAATGTACGTTCACTTACAATATTTTAAATATACGCAAGCAAAATTTACACCCCAGTAACAAAATGTTTTTGTCTTGAGCGGTACAGTAAGTTTGTTTTAAATATTTTTCGGGACTCTCATTAAATTTGTATATATCGTTATAATGATTCAAATCGATAAACGACCGTTCAAAACCACTCCAAACCACTTAACAATTTCACTCAGTCTTCATTCTTAATTTGAATATAAAACGGCATCATTCGTTAGAAACATATTCCTGATTAGAGCAATGTTCAATAATCTACTACCACAATTAAACAACTTGACCTGAGTCGTTAGTGTGAGGAATAATCAAATTCATTTCTCGACACAAATTCCGCATTAACGCATTTTTATTTTCAATGAAGGTACAACATCAAGTATCCATTACGAGTTCCTACAATAGCCGGATGTAATTATGCACTACGCAGCGATCATTGGAACGATAATAATGTTCGAAATTAAAATTCTCGCAACATCTTCCTTATTTCGGTGCCATTTGCAACGGACGCCGCTGACTACTTCGCATTCACAGCTCCAATTAAACCCCGCAGGCTCGACAGAAAAAATCCAAACCTGAATACAAGTTCGTGAATATTCATTCGGAGATTTCTTCGAATTGAAATGAGCTGAAAGAGAAAAGAACGCTGAAGTGATTTCATTCTTAACGAGTGGGCTGCGCGGCAATTGTGTGTTTCGAATAAAGTGTTCTAAATGGCGGGTATAATACCTACCAGCCAGCTCTCAGCTTCGTGGAACGAATGGAAATAATTTAAATATTATTTTTGCATGTTTTGTAATTGTAATTAACATGAAATTGATTAACCATCACTGACTATACTTTTTGTTAAAAAAATATTAAATCATAACTGCTCGGAATATTACCGTTAATAAACGATGATGTTTAAACATATTTAAGAGTAAATTCCTCACATTTTTGTTGAGAATAAAAATATATTTCTACGCGAATTGACTGGAAGCCTTCAGGAAAATTGAAGCTACGTACTATAAAAGAAATCGAACTAAAGCATATATTCTAAGAAAAATAAAGAATATGGTCTGACAATAAGAATAAAACTCGAAGTACCAGTAAAATAGTAACACGAGGAATACGCACAGTGGCGCCCTCTTTTCAAATCAGAGACCTAATCATTCTCCTTAGAATTCTCAATTAGTTTCCTAATAAAATTACCGTTTCACTTTTATTTCATTCTATTCGATGCCACCGTAGGGCTGATCCGTCGTCGATTTGAACGCTTTTGTCCAACGGTTTCAGAAGTCAGTGAACACAAGGATGGTGACAAATGATATAAAGACAATAGGGGAGTGAGAATTACGAATCCTTGCCTTTGAAACGCAACCGAATGGAAATCCAATCACAGTCGGTCGGGGGCACAAATAATTCGGCGGATTTTGTTCGACGGAATATTATTCCGACTTGCTCGAGGTCGCCGTAGTTTAGGTAGTTCTTTTGAAACTTGCCACAAAAAAATAACAAGATTTATAATACCCGAGCAAAACATGGCTCACTTTGAGCAAAATGTCCTCCAGATATGCTTCATGCTTCAGTGAGTGATACTATGGCTTTAAATTATTTATAAGATTTTCAAAATGCTTTTGATGACTGCTCTAAATTACTAATCTTTATGCTCTTTTATTTGTCGTCCCATCACTTGACAATTCAAATGGATCTTCATTGGAGTATGGTTGTATGTACGAATATTATTATATCGTCATCAAATCCCTTACGCTTCAGGCAGAGAGCATCGAGTGCCACATATCTCAGTCCTTACAAACCTGACACGCTTCTTAACAATACTAAGCTTTGCTTTGCAGCTTAGCAACAAAAATAGGATACATAATGTTGTCTGTCAACGTCAACGTCAACTTGGTAAGACGTTAGAGACCGTGGCCCTAACCCTTCTCCTCTCCCCTCTTGTGAAAGGAGATTTGATCAAGAGTAGAACGATGAAAGGGTTGATGAGCATAATAGTGACCATGATGAAGATATAGATAAAGATATATAACGATGATGAAAATGATTATGATTATAATGATGACAATGGTGGTGGTGATTATAATTATGATGATGATGATTATGTTAAATATAATGACACCAATACAAAAACCAAGCTTGTTAACCGAATAACAAACACTAACTCGGACTTGACGGTAATTAGCGAGCAACAAAAACATGTAGCATGTCCCGCATCAACGGTCTCAGATGTTTTTGCCGCGGGCGGTGACGGATGTCCTATCAGCTCGGATATGTTACGAAATTAACTCGACGCTTAGATAATTTACACTCAGAGCCAAATAAACGCATTGAGACATGTTTCATTTTGCTGCCTATATTGAATTTCAGTAACGATACTACCTAAACTTATTGAGGAAATTTTAATTTTGCTAAAAATATAATTTTGTTGAACGATAATAAATGACACATTTTGAATTATTAACAGTATGGAGTAATGTAATCCGTATAATTAAGACTATTCTACCGTATAAGGGATAGACACCTTTTTATCATAGAATAAGTATAAAAGTAAATTAATGCATATGTTTAGGAATCACTTTACCACCACCGGGCTGAATGACCGTCAGGCCGGTGGTGATAACTTCTACGGCAATTACATACATATATGGATAATACTTATGTAGTATCCAAAGAAAATAATAAAACAATACAAAACATGAAACACGCGGATTATTAATTCTATTTCTACGTAAAGGATTCTCAAGTGAACAAGTATGACATCAAATAGGGTAGACCCAAAAAAAGTATAAACATATATACAATAAAGTATAAAATTACATAACCGAAAACGTTTATCATAACCAACTTGGGAGTATTATTATATTATCACATCAAGTCCTTTACGGGGTAGGCAGTTAGGGCCGAGTGCCAAATATCTGGATCCTTACAGGCTTGCTGTGGTTCATCCATACATACGAATACTTTCATGGTATTACATCAGCTAGATACATAACTACTACTACAAATATATGAGCACATGCTAGGAATATCTCACACATACCAAATAACTCATAACTACTCGCGTGACGTCACACACACTACCCGCGCATACAAAATAATTCAATAATGCACACAATGGGACATTTCCACACTGGAGCAGAAACTCAAACTCCAGCAAGTGGTGACGGTGGGTGGACCGAACGAGGTCGAGGCTGGCGGTTTTAAAGTAATTAACAATTTCTTTAATTGCTTCGTTCTGCCGCAGCGCCATCTGGCGATCGGTAAAAATGGGGTTTGAAAAAGATGTCGTTGTAGAAATGCTAGGTCGTTTACATTAATATTGTCATAATTGAAATAACCATCTTAACCTATTTTTTTTTATTTCATATGAAAATTGCTTGAAGCGTAATAGCGATAACAAGCAACTTAAATCGGTTAGTTTAATGAAATAAGAGTTATCTGAAGTACCCACGAAAGGCAGTTGAGGAAGGAGGCCCCGTCTCAGAATGAGAGAGTGAAGGCATTAGATCTTATACCTACATAACATTTTAACACAACTTTGCTGATGGAAAACTTTTACAAATGCAAAAAGGTATACCGAATGTAAGAATGTGTAATGTATAGTGTCCTTTACACTATACATTACACATTGTAAGACAAAAGCTGTGAACTTTTCAAAATCATGATCTCTCGATTAGTAGTCAAACAGCACTTGAATCGATAGATATGTCTAATATTATCATTAAAATAGTATGGCAATAATTTACATATATATAAATCACTTTTTGATACCAGCCAGTTCGAACGCAAACTTTCTATATTCAATTTCCGGTGGGGAAAACTTCAAAATTATGAATTTAGGTATGGATTTTGGGTGTCTATCTACTTGTGTGGCCGTGTAAATGTGTGTGTGATCGGTAGAGTCTTAATGTGGGAATATGAGGATGAAACGTTGTAGCATCTGTGATCAGGACAACCCTAATATAAGAATGAAAGGTGTGTGTGTGCACGATGATGTGTCAAACGACTGAAAACTTGCGATATTCACAAATATCGTGTATTAAGGTAACGATAATAATTGATTTGTGCCTAGTTATAGATTAACGGTTAGTTCAGCGGCGAAACTAAAACAACAGAGGACACACTAAAACACCCAAGAAATTCCATCAAAATGTGTCCAGCCGTTTAGGAGTTCAGTGACATACACACTTACAGAAGAATTATGTGTATATAACTATGTATATGCTTCGTATATCTGGTTACTATAGCAGAGACTCTAAGTTTGAAATCAAATTAATAAGACTATTTCAAAAATATCATTATTGCCTGCCTGTCCCCGTCTACCTATTTACAACACCTCATTATTTACCTCAAGTGAATCGTAAATGCAAAATTCGTAAAGCTGTGACATTTGTTCATCCAATAACTATCCTGATGAATACAACGTGATTGCGAACGTCAAACCCCTGACGTGCAAATATTGTGGCATCAATTAATATCGCATGAACACACACATTTCCATAATGTTAACAACATATTATGCTAAGGCTTACGCCATTATGTCATAATAACACTTGCATATTCATTCTCACATCGATCGTTATCAACGTCAAGTTTAGATTAACACGACACACCCATCTTGGAGAATATTAAGGAGAACTCCAATGTGTGCAAGATTCCTTACGACGTCGGGATGGTATCTTAGATTTTATAAGTTCTAATTATAAAATTGAATTGGTTCGAAAATGCAAATAATTATATAGGTAATGAACGTAACATCACGCCTGTGATCCCCGAAAACGTTTCACCAGTTACGTTTACGTTCCCTGGAATGGATGGTGAACATATTTATAGAGTAATTTCATTTAATACCCTTTAGAGCTTCTTGCCTCAAATAAGTACCCTCAAAGAGCTTCTTTATGTATTTGTTCGTCAGTAATCATATAATCAGAGACATGGAATAATAGGCGTTATCTATAATATATTTTTATTAAAACGTACAATTGTTAATTATTAATAGAATCCATTTAAACACAGCCCACGTGTTTAATTCTATTATTTTATTGATTTAGACGTTCACAGCAATTTCTCACCTACGCCCAAAGGTGCAGGTACAAGGTAAGTGCAGAATTCAAATAACCATTTTCTCTGCCGTTTTTGAATTAAAAATTATATGTAAATATATAAATAAAAAGTTATATTTATATACGCTAAGGCACGTGTATCTAAGACGACAAGCCGAGACAACGTCTCAGTAACTAAAGGTTTTCAATCTTCTGGAGGAATCCACCCCTGAATTCCTATCAGTGCCGGGGTCGCGAGACGTGCCTGGGAAAAACTCAAGCGTAATGACGTATATTTTTTAAATTCCTTTTACGCTTGCAATCTTTGAAGACAATGGAATATACATTTACGTATTTACATATATGTGAGTATATTTGTATTTATTTCGATCAAAATCTCACTTTTGCCTGTTATTGTTTATATACTTTTTTCCATTTTTAAACGTCGAGTTTCCTCCAAATAAGACATATAAATTAGTCAATCAGATTCCATTTTATATTTTATCATCGACTTTCTTTAAGAAAAGGTTTTTTTTTTTTTTTTAAGCATTCTAATAACGAAATACCATAAAAATAAAGCTCGTAGTAACGTTACAGTCGGGTGGGGAGCTCCTCTTAGTTCTAGTATAACCAGTTTTCAATTTCCGGGAACAGGCTTGAAAAGTGAATACAGCGTATATGTACCAATGTGTGATAGAGTAAGCTGATAACTGCGAAATTTGTTCCCAAATTCATGAAAGATATATTGAACATTAATTAAACAATGATTAATAAATATTTTGAAGCATGATGTTACTCATTCGCAATCGGATCGCATTAAAGTGACTAAACTTTACCTTGTAGTTTGGGGTCCGAATCCCAGCGACACTGAATATATTACATGTGAGCTATAGGTGCATTTTTAAAATTACATAAATATCATTCACTATAACGTTTACTAAGGTAACTACAACGAACTCTCAAACTACAATTATTATTAATGATAGTGTCGCGTTAGGAGGATATCCCAAAGTTTTACAATCAAGCGCAGAGAAAGGCCATCTGAGGGGTTTTAATGTGGAAAAAATCTCACATATCATCCCGATACGTTGTCCAGGATACCAGTGTACCTTCTGATAGAAAGTTTGCCCCTCGAAAACAAGAAGACAACCCCTAAAGGAGTGGCCAGAGTCCAATATTTTCGATAGCGTGTGGTAATATAACATGTAACATAAACTTAGTAAAGTACGCGAACATCATCCATCACTCGGTGAACACCGCTATGTCGCTGACGTCGAATGTCACAAACAGTTAGAAATCATTATTATTAAATGACATATTACACTTTTGGACATTGTGTTGGAACACCACAATAAATTTGTCTGCTTTTTTATATTACCTATAATATAAACATAGTCGAATTTTAATAAACGTTATTTTTTTTTGTTGTTTTGTGATCAAAATGTCGAATCATGCGGGCGTTCGTAAAGATGGACCTCAGATAAATTCAAAATTAGTCGTGAATGATTTCGTACATAATATAATCATTAATATACTTAGTACATAATGGTGTTTATTACGTAAATTATAAAGTATATCGATTTGTTTAAGGAATTTACGGAGAAAAGGTACACATAAATTTCTATTCAATATGTGTTTCAACGGAAAAAAGAATTTAAAGGAACTCGAAAACATTTTCTCTTTAAGACTCTTGAAACTTTTCAAAGAAAAAGAATAAAAATGATTTCCTAGATAGATATCTTAGTTTTTTAGGATTTAAAAAATTTCGAGAGAACTAATAGAGTTGGTTTATTTATTTGTACTTTTAAGTATCAGTATCTATACTATCTATGCCTTTGTGTTCTCTTGTACGGGAAAAAACTTGTAATTAATATTGGGTAGAAGTTTTAATTGTCAGGATACGATTGTTACGGGATATGCGTACACATTTATTAAATCAAAGTCATAGAATAAAGTTAGTTAAACGACGTTAAAGAATATACTTTATGTACCGTTCAACATATAAAAGGGAAGTGATTCGGATTTCAGCTTCCCACAATAGTGGCATTTGATTCAAATTCTGCCGCGCACTTCATTTTCCACAAACTGTTGTTTGTTTTCAATATTGAAAAACCTGTTTTAACAGCGAAAAAAATGTGAGGTACCTTTGTGAAGTGTACGAAGTTTGCTAACCCGTAAACAGCCAGGAGACCCGTGTCCAACAGTGGCACGATAAAAGAATTGATGCTCATTATAGTGATGATATAGAGAAGAATATTATAACCTGGGCAGCGTTAACAATATAATAGGACTAACTGCTGTAACTAAACAGTTGACGCGCTACAGTTTAAATGTCAGACACCACAGGATTTTATACGTGTTGCTATAATTTATGATATCAACATTTTCAAATTATTTAAGATAAATGTTCAAAGGTAATTAAGTGCATCCTTGTTACCTACCTAGGCAAGATATTCATTAGTAAAATACAAACAACAGAATTTCTCTTAAATCCATCAATGTTGAGAAAATCCGTAGGAATACACTGAAACTTTTTCGAGCGAATGTAAACAACACGTCTTTGGAGGATACGCTGGTGGGATCCAATAAATCCGTTCAATATAACTCAAGTTATAAGCAAAGCCACACACAGCGTTAGAATCCTTTCAAATAGACCGGCTCAGAGAACAGAGCAGTCCTAATCGCATTTAAAATAGAACTTTAAGACATTTCAATAAGGTATATTCTTATATTTTAAATAATTTGCAGTAAAATGATGTTCGAACACCATCACAAAACATTTGAAGTGTAAAAATAAATTTTATTAAAGTGTGGTAAGATTCTATTTTAAATGCGATCTAAATCTGCTCTGTTCGGAAGCCGGTCTATTTAAAAATACCTTTATACAGCAAGCCGATACATCTAGAGCTTCCAACGCTCTGAAGAGCTTAAAATCGCTTAGGTAGAAACCCTGGAACTCACCAGTACTATAGAAATATCGCAGAGAATTTTAACCTAGTGAACAAAATTATAATTTAAAAAGATTGCAACCAATACACACGCATACAAAAGATACGAAACATCTGTGCTAATTTAACTTCTGTTGAAAATGTTCATTAATAAATCATGATAAATTGCTCCGCATTGAGACACGAGTGGGAAGCAATCACAACTTGCCTTTTGTTCAATGAAACCAGCCATTAGCGAAGTAATTACGAAGATGCTTTAATTGAATTTTGGCGGATTTCGAATTGCGTTTTGTTCAGTATGTATACTGGGTTGGCAGGTGGGTAGGTAGTTAAATGTTTAGATGGGTAGAGTTTAGTCAATCGGTAAGGTAGATATGGTAAAATAAGTACATTGGCAGGTATAGTATTATACAAAAAGTATATAAAAAAATATTCTCAATAACGTGTGGAGCCTTGTAACGTGCGAGGCCTTAAATCTCTCTTTGTGAGAAGAAACCCCTACACAACAATATAACGATTGAATGGTTAATAATGCTGATAATAATGATAATGATGATGATACCAAGCATAGCTTGGTTTAGTTTAGGTTAGGTTGGGTTAGGCTTACCATTGAACTCGTCGGTAGGTAGGTACTTACCCTCAAACGACCTATACAAGTAGCCTGTAGTTTTAAATTCAATAAAATGTTATATTCTTGATTACTATCACAGTATTATACGAACATTCGAAAACGGAACGGAATCTGGTTTTGAACGTAACATCACGCCTGTAATCCCGAAGGGGTGGGCAGAGGAGTGTAGTACACTCCCACGATCCACCAGTTCCGTTTAAGTCCCATGGAATAGGTGTTGAGCCTATTGTCATACACCGGGCACGATTCCAGATTCCAAGTCACTACTACAAATTCTAAATTAGAAAAATCCAATAGTACTTGACCCGGGATTTGAACCCAGGTCCTCTCGATCGGCAGTCGCGCTTGCAACCACTCGACTAACGAGGCAGTCAAACATATTTATGTTGTTGTACGAAAACATATTTATATTGTTCCATCGGTTTGCTTTATCTTAAGAATTTGTGTTCAACCCAATGAATGGACTCGGGCGCCGATGATGTATGATATATCATGTTTCATATGAAATTATATATGTAATTCGATTACATAATAGAGTTATATTGAATAATTTGTTCTAACCTAAGAACTTATTGGGGAATCGGCTGATTTGGCCGTTTCGTACGAAAAGGTATACTGCGTTGATCAAATCGAATTATATATGTAGAGTTATATTTAAATATGTATGTCGATTAAAAACTGAATTATAGAAGTACATAATTAGATCTGATTAAATTTAAATTCCGTTGAATTATATTGAATTAAATAAGAATTATATCAGACTATATTGGCGAATTATATTGGATTACACTGGATTATATGGAACGATATCGTACAAAAGCGTCTGTTCCATGGAGCCCGGTTTAATTAATTGAAGAAAGGAAACAGATGACAAAAGGAAGTGCTGAGAGCACTCGTATATAAATAAAAGCGTCGTATCAATGTGCTGAGGTGTACCGCTGATAACGGAACAATAACAAGAAGATGAGTACCGCCACCTACTCGACTAAATTGGTTTCACTTTCCCTGTTAAGTGTTTTGTATTAAATTGGCCGAGTATCCTCATTTTGTTCATACAAACAAGACGCTTTAAAACGGCTTTATGTTAACAACGTGCGTGTATGAATGTCGTAGCAGCACATCAGATCTGTAAGGGTAGAGAGAGATACTTGGCCCTCGGTGCTCTCCGCCTACGTAAGAGACTTGGGCCGACGTTATAATAGTTTTCGTCAGAAATTACGTGCACAAGTTTAATTTGCGCTTTATATTATGTAAATGTAAAACGATATGCAAATGCTTTTAAAATAAATCTCAGTCAAAACTAACTGCGTAATATTTTAGGAGGAGAAGAAAAACATTTACAGAGAAGTGGTTTTTACTACATTAGTGATACAGTACTGTGAATAATACATACATACATATACATACATATATATACATACATACATTATATACATACATACATCATATACATACACACATATAGACACCTAAATATACATACACACATATACACACATACATATGCATACATAGATATACATACATATTATATATACGTACAAGATCTAAAAGTGAAGACGTGTAGGAAATTTCCCAATTGACAAGGGTCGAGATTCGTGTACAGTCGCGGCCAGAATTGCAATCCGCGTGAAATATTAAACGCTTTGTACATTCGTGCAAAAAATCTTTCACTTTCATTCAAATGTAATTAAGAAATGTTTACAATATTAAAGCAAAATTTAAAAGTAAATAAATGGTTAGCCCCTTTTGTTATGCGCTCTACTAAACTAGCTATGCTATACTAGCGAAGTTTCAGATCTTTTCCGACAGTGCTACAGTTCAGTTACTCTAAACTAACTTCACATTCTAGAATATGAGAAAACTCAAACCGATATTTTAAAAAATCGAACTTATCGAAACATATTTTTTGCAGCAAAAATATATAGCAAATAGGAAGACAGCCGACCTAAGTATTGGTGACATTATTACCTATAGATCTTTCATACTCAAGTATCAGTGGAATCACTAAAGCTTATACCCATTGTCTTTAGATTTTTTATACAGAATAATTCCACGGGCAGTTAGTAACAAACAAAGCAGCACTTTAGAAATGCTGAAGCCGATAGAGAGCTGCAACTGACCTCGAATAGGGCTGTGGGAACAGTGTTATTACGGTACAGCCAGTGTTACTCATTTCTGAAAATAAAACTTTTATGTTTCCCTACGTTCGAAAATTTAGTGCAATGTGTGTGAAGACCGCGGCTCGGCAACCTAGTGTAGGACGCCCTCCGGCCCGGTGGGATGACGATCTGCGAAAGGCTGCAGGCAGATGCTGGATGCGACAAGTCGAGGACAGGGCGCTATGGCGCTCATTGGCGGAGGCCTATGTCCAGCAGTGGACTGAGATAGGCTGATGATGATGATGATGTGTCGGAAGACCTCATCTTAACTTATTTAATATTGACCAAGATTCTTCATTTCAAGTGACTTTCGCCTTCCATCAATTGAGAACCCATCAGAACGCTAACCACATCACATGTTTTATGTGACTTTCAAAAGAGGGTGAGCTTTTGACATACACTGCGCATGAATTCGAACTGTGTTATTAATGGGAATTTCAAGTTGAGGAAACTCAATAATATTTTTCGCTACCCGGGGCTCAAACACAGGATCTTTCGATAAGCAATCGCGCTTGCAACTACTCGACCGACAAAAAAGAATACTCAAAAGATCATTAAATATAAAGCATAACACATGTGCTGCAGTTGAATGGCAAAGCTGTCAATCGAAGTCAGCGCAAAGTACTGAAGAAGTGAAGAAGCAAAGTCATGAAGAAAGCGAAGCAGAGTCAAAGAAAACTATATAAAACGTGTACGCGGGCGGTCGCAGTTTCCATTCACAAGCGATCTATTGTCGCAAAAGTTGCAAAGCTTTTAAGAATAAAGAATAAAACACGCAACGATAAACGCGGTGCCGCTTATGAATTTTGCAATACTTTTCACTTCGGGCCGCAGTAGACGTTAAGAATTCGAAATGTATTGAGCACAGTTTGAGACGACAAACAATGCGAAGTTAGAAAAGTGAATTCACAGCTGACATACACACTTTGGTGATGGATTTTTCTACATATTTTAAAGATGGATCATGGGTTTAGTGGTCAGTATGACCACTGAACGGGGGGGTCGTGAGTTCTATTCCCAACAGAGATAGATATGTGTAGACAGCGTATTTCTTCTGTGACTGGGTGAAAAAAAGAGATATGTTTACACATGAATGAGTGTAGTTTATTAGGTCGGATTACCAAATCAAAGGTTCAGCGTGGTTCGGAGTCAGATCGCAGTGGACACGGATACAGATATGAATAGTACAGACAATATAAATCTAACATTATTAGCGACGTTTATTGATGAATAAATGAATATTGATTCACACTCGTAGACACACACACACACACAGACACACACACAGATTGATTTACAATCACACGCACGCAAAGGTGATTCCTTTCGTGACAAGCCTCGTCAATCACGGAGAAAAAAGACAAGACAGAAAAACCCGGAAGCATTTATTGAAAATACCCATTTATATATATTTATCTGACCCTTTCTCGAACCTCCGTGATATCGATACTAAATAGTTCGTATCATGTTCATTCAAAGTTATACTTCACGCGAACATATTATCGTAGTAAAACTCAATGCTATGGAGCAACCAAGATCAACAGATATGATTTTTTAACAATAGAGAAAAAACTTGTTCTTACAGACATATTTATTATTAAAGAGGGTTTTTAATTAATATAAAAATATTAATGATAATAATAATCGACACATTTATCATTCCACTGTAGGAACATAGGTCTGTGTGTGTGAAGTCTGCCAACCCGCACTTGGCCAGCGTGGCAGACTACAGCCATAATCCTCTCAATATGAGAGGAGACCCATAAATATAATTAATTAATTAATATTACAGACATAATAACACTTGAAGATAATGGTTCCAGAATACATTAAAAAAGTTTTAATTTACAATTCGATTAAAAACATGTACGAAAATGATTGGATTTGAGATATCTTCGAAAAGAACGCGCTTTGAGTTGTAATTAGATAAAATAATAAAATTACCAAATATTCTAGAATCAGAATATTTGATGTTGTACCCCATAACGAATTAATATTTTAATTAATAATTACCAAAATCAAAATAGCGAAAAATAGGGAACCGTTTCACTCCAAACCATAAAATCGAAAGATATTTTTCGTTTCACTTCTAAAATCTTGACTGACTACCACATATTCTATTAAACGTGAACACTATAACAATAACAATTATTTCAACAGCTACAATATTAATGGCAACATGTACAATAATATTGTAAATATTTCTTCTATAATTTTATAAATATTTCTTCTACGCGAAAAAACAAATCTAAGTATTAAATTCAAAACGGACTATCACTATTATGTTCGTTCGCTTTTGTTTCAATTAATTATTTACATTTTTAAATACTGATTTTAATTTCTCGTTTTTTTATTTATCGCGTACGGTGTTTTTTTATTTGGCGCGTATTTGGTGTTTTCTTTTAATGTCGCGTATTCGTTCTATTATTTATTTGGCGCGTATTAGAGTCGCGTCCAACGCGTTCACCGCAAGTGATGTTCGGGCTGGTACTGAGGGCGCGTAGGGCGGGCGGCGCGTTCCGACCGCTGCGTCCCATCGAGATGAACCAAGACCAAAGAAGAGAGCACTTTAGCGACGAGCCATGATTTTCAATCGAAAATTCCTCTCAATTTTTTCGAGAAATGTTTATACCTTTTGGAAATTTTACTGAATTATAAAATGAAAAGGAAAAAAATGGAGCTATGGGCGCGCGTGTTAAGAATTAATTTATCAAAAAAATTTATCGCCAGTACAATAATAATTATTATATCGTCAAACCATACAGGATAGACAACGACAGGATAGGAAATGATAGGATAGTCATATTTGATAAGACTGAACTATAATATTTAATATTAACAAGCAGTAAATTTTTTGAAACAAACGCAAAAAAAACTAATAAGTAATGAAAGTTAGACAAAAGTTAATCTCAACCCATATTTTTCGCCAAACCACCCCAGGCGGAATATTTAGGAGTATTTTCATCTTCTCCTCATAATAAGGTAATTATACCAAATAATTACTGCGGCTCAGATCGACGTTTCTGAGATAAGTTATCGCTTAATACCATCCTCCTATTCATACACGTGTCAATGTAGAACTTTATCTATATTTAGGTTTATCTCGTTTCCACCTTAGTAAATGTGATACACAGTGGAAAGAGATAAGACTATAGATAACTAAATTATGCCTATTGAAATACTGTAAATACAGGTAAATAGTAAGAATAGTTAATGCGGAACGTCCGCGTCAAGTCTCTAAAGATAGAGCTTTGCTGACCATGACTGAAGAAGCACGGCAGGTATGTAAGGATAGGGATATTTGGCACTCCGCGCTCTCTGCCTAACCCGTTAGGGACCTGGCGTGAAGATATGTATGTATTATAGAACGGTATATAATTACACTTGTACTATACCGAATTGACAATTTCAAGCTTTAATAGCAATTTAATGAACCGGATTAGTCAATACGGATTAGTCAGTGGCTATTAAATGAGCCGGATTAGTCAATGCGTAATTGGTTAATGGGAATATTGTGAAATGGGAATATTGTGAATAGTCAAAATGTCGTGTAAAAATACAATATCTTTTGTGCGAATAATGAAAGATTAAATTTAAAAAATTATAAATATCGTGCTGATATAAACCTCACCATTGCTCCCACACGACTTAAATCTTAGTAATCCGCACCGGCGTAGTGTCGTTAAGTAGCCAGCACAACTCAGTTTAACTTTTCCCAGCAGATTTACTTGTGAGTACCACTCATAAAACATTAAGAACTATTGCTGAAAAATCACACATAATATACATATAAAGATGTGTTCTCTACAAGGCTGCTTATATCGTTTTATAAGCTACACGCCATATTAACAAGAAACACGTGTCACATTTATTTGAATACCTGTGTATATATTGACATGTACTGGAATATTACAGCCAGTTTACACACGTCTCAATAAATTTCCGTTTATCAAACAGCTACACATGAAACTTTACAGGGTCCAAATTAGACGAATTTAACTACCTAGTGTTTATTTGACAACGATTTTGCTAGAAATAAGATAAGAGTTTTTCTAAATGTTTTTAACACTTTTTTTATAATCGTGTTCCATAATTTTATTACTATGATGGCGACGTGTACAACGCCATCTAGTTGAAACATAACGGAACACACCGGAACGTTGTAACTATCAGCGGCCATTTTGGATCCGTCACTTTCTGGAACGACGCCGCTAGCGCAGTACTTTTACAGCGATCCACTTAGTTGCTTTTGCAACTTTTACTTATACCACTATTTTTAACATAAACCTACTAATAATTAAACTAATTAAGAGTGATAAACATAAAATTCATTCTAAACTCTGCTACAATGTCTTGTTACACATCGTTAAACGTTAACGTTAAACATCTGCACCTGACAACTAAACGTGAAACCCTCAAGAACTCTACATAAATCCATTACGTTTTAGTCATTTGCATCAGTACCTAGTATTAGAAATAATGAATCCGGTGACGGGACCCAGCTGCGCGACGCGGTGACGTCACATCGCGTGATTGGTGGCGTGAGAGATCGAGCGCTTGCGGCTCAATAGATGCGAAACGAAGGCAGTATCGATGCGGCGTTTGGACGTGATGGCCATGTTGTTGCATACTGTCTGTGTGGTCGTAATTGTCTTTGAGCGGTGTAATAATTAATCATTGTAGTGCAGATTTGCTAACGGTTCTAAATTCAATAATTATTAGGTTCCTAGCGAGGTTTCTAACAGTATTGTGATATTTATCGATTTTTTATATCGATATCATTATTTTTTATATTATCGATTTAATTTTCTAGAAGATATTTCTAGTAGTAGCTAGTAGGAGTCTGGCTTTCAGTCCAGCGTTTGTAAAGACTAAGTATTTATGGAGCGTAAAATATAACGGGTGAAACATGGGAGTGTACTCTGCCTACCCCTTCAGGGATTACAGGTATGAATTTAGGAATTAAACTGTATTAATATCGATTAAACCATATGACTAGTGACCTGCGTGTTATGCACCCCGAGGTAGAGCGAGGGCGCGGCGCTGGCCACGTCGGCCACGGCCTGCGCCGCCCACAGCACGTCCAGCGGCTGCAGCGCGCCCGCCTGCAGCCGCCACATGCCGGCCACCGGCGCCTCCAGCTGCCGAACACATGGGTCGATATTCCGAATTACATCTTTAAAATAATGATGAATTTAGAACAAGAGTTTCCACTGTTGTTCAATACTTCTTGAAATCTTATTTACAGAATAAAATTAAAAATTCATTGTAACTCATTTTCGAACATCAAAACATTAACAGATGTGCAATGGCAAGTTTTGCAATAACAAAGTTATGAATGGACTTTAATTACCACTGCTTATATTCTTTCAAGTTTCATAACATTATAGTGTTTACGTACTTTTTGTTGCCACATGAGCGCGTGCGTGACAGGGTGTCGAACCACCACCACGCCTTCGGGCAACGCAACAGCTACCGCCACTGAGGTCGGTGGACCGCTGCTTCCTACACATTCGCGGCGGCTGAGGGCCAACTGGTGCTCTGCCACACTGAAGTTCCATCTGGACATAATAAATATTTGTTATATAAAATTCGTTAAGAAGAAGAGGAAGAAGAATAGAAGACTGCCTCATTGAGCGAGTGGTTGCAATCGTGACTGCGGATCGTGAGGTCCTGGGTTCAAATTCCGAATCAGGTACTATTGGATTTTTCTAATTTAGAATTTCTAGTAGTG
>DWME01000013.1:0-62884 GCA_018244795.1 Parelbella ahira ahira | reverse complement strand
GCAGACTATGGCCTTAACCTTCTCAATATGAGAGGAGACCCATATTCCAACAGTGGAATGACAAATGGGTCGATTAGAATATTGGAAATTGAATTCAAATGAAGATTTTGATTTATTGCATAAATGGTAAGAAAAATAGAGTTAATCAATACGACGGATAATATAGGTACCAGTTAACAGATTAAATAGCTATGTCTTTTTTATAGATATTGTCATTTATATTTGTATCTGAACGCAATTAGTGGATTATTTTAATAAAGGGTTCATTTTACAATAAAAATAAATATATTTAAATGATTTTATTTAAAACTAAATGGGTATTAGCGATAAAACAGATTTCCCTCCCCGCCCCAAAGACGTCGTCCACCGTATCCTATGAGTTCTTGTCTGAACGCGTTGTATTTCTTGAAGAATAATTTCTTTAAGATTCGTTTGCGACGCTTGTCTTCTTTCAGACATGATTCAAGTTTATCCAAGCAGACCTCTTCCCTAAAGAAAAAGAAATTGCTTGATGAAGAAAACAGTCAAACACCAAATTTCAATTTTAAATCTCAAAGATTTTTACCGCATTTTATTAACGTATTTTTAGTTTACTTACTATTCATTGATGCTATGTATTTATTTCTACAGAGTTTGTAAAAAGGTTAAATACAGTCAAAGCAAAAAACGGCGGTTTGTAGATATACGTAGTTAATAACTGTAAATTTAGGAACATCTTTAATAAACCGGCACACTTTAAAGTTGTCCATAACGTTTTGTAAAGCGTGTGAAGTCTGCCAACCCACATTTGGCTAGCGTGACAGTTGTTAGGTTAGAGAAATTAAAGATACACCTAATCTTTTTTATTTCAAGAGAAAATCCGAAAACTAAACGATAACATCGGTAATAGAGATGATAATAATACAGGACCCCCCCCTCCCCTTGATGATGGTAACAGTAAAGAAAGAAGAGAATATATATTTACTTGTAATTTTGATCTAGCAATAGTTTGATAGGTTCCGTCTTCGTGTTCTTGTCAGGAAGACGTGAGCCCGGTGGTAGTTTAGACAGGTCTTTCATGATACCCATTATGGTATTCTCCAGTTGTGCCAATTTTGGAACCATTAACCGTTTGATCACCTGAATGTAACATAATAGTCTAATGATTATCTATTTATAATTTCATAAGGTTTTCAGGCCATTCTTACGGCGTTTACAGTGCTTAGAAGAATTAATTGCAGGAAAAATGTGATAACATTAAAAAGTATTAATGTTACCGATTCGAACAATTATTTTTCTGTAAAAATCTCTCAAATTTCCTCTCATCACTCTCTATACATTTGAACTCTTTGATCCTTATAAGAGTTCTTAATGTCATTATCAATTAATTGATAACAGTGTTTAATTTACAAAGAATATTTTGCAACTACAGACGATTTTGTTGAATTTCTTTGTATCCGATATGTGAAAATTAAAGTGTATAAATATATAAATATACAGATTGTAAGTTTGTAACCTTTCCACATTTGTTTCCAGTTTTACAGGGCGTTCGAAATTTCCGTCCAAGATCCATCGTTGGTAAATTTTGTATCTGTACTATCACCTTATCATTCGAACCTACTGCAGTTTTTAGAGCTGAAACAAAACAACAAAAATATACATAGATATATATAAATAATGATGAAACAAAATTTCCCATTGACGATAGCAAAAAATCACTGAAATGGAAAAATGAAGATGCGCCCAAATTTGTACACTAAAGGAAGTATATTTGCTTTTATAATAATTTTAAAATAATAATCACCAACTTTTTTTAATTACAAGTAATTGTTAAAAATTGTTAAAACGCATTGCAAGCAATGCGTTTTTTGTTGTGTGATGGGCTAGCATTTGAATGCAATCTTGCGTAACAGGAAACAAGGATGCGAACTAACAGTGTCATAAAAATAATTAAACCTTATTCGCTTTTAATAGAATATGTAAAATAATAAATTGATACAATAAGTAACACACAAAATATTCACTGACCCAAATTTGCTGCCGTGATTTTGCCAGCTTTGCCTGTTTCGCCTTTATTATATTCTTCTGAAGTTTTACCATCGCAGATGAATATATCAAAAATTAAAAGTAAAAAGCAACATTGAATAGTTAAAGTTTGAAAAATCATTTCTTGTTACGTTGTTCTTTACTTCTGCATCTATTGCAAGTGAATGTAAAAAAGAAAAGCTAGTTGGACGTTGGTTTACAAAACATTGATTAGCTACCTATGGCCACCAACAATGCTTCAGCAAACTGTATTTGGTAAATTTGCTGATGGTATTCCAAAACTTGGAAAGTAAATGTTAATGTGTATTGTATTTTGGGGGACGTCATGTTCTAACTTATGAGTAGTTTTATGCTTTTAATTATGTATGAACGTATTGCTGATTCTTCTTTCAATTATCATGTCTGTTATATAATAGATATTATATATGGTCATCAATGGTATAGTTAATAATGCTTCGATCATAATTATACAAAGTAGAGCTAAGTTTTTTTCACAAGATCTTTAAATGACGACTGAGCCCGCGTAATTATAAAAATACATTAACGCGCTTGGTAAATTTTCAATTTAGCGCCAAAATTGATTTTACAAACAGTTGCACCTATTATGCAAACATAACACGAACAGCCTTTGACTATCTCGTTGACCGAGTGGTTGCAAGCGCGATTGCCGATCGGGAGGTCCTGGGCTCTAATCCCGGGTTGGATACTATTGGAATTTTATAATTTAATTTCTAGTGGTGCCTTGGAGTCTGGATCTGTGCCCGGTGTATGGCAATAGGATCACCACCTAATTCATGGGACGTAAACGTAACTGGTGAAACGTGGGAGTGTACTAAACTCCTCTGCCTACCCCTTCGAGGATTACAGGCGTGATGTTACGTATAACACGAACAGGCAGCTAATATCAATATATTTATGTTATTGTTCTTTTTTCTTTTTAATTTGTTACAGAACGTGACCAATTATAAAACGTGACCAGCAACGTTTACCATTGTTACGTCAAGGTGAAACAATGGAAAGTTTTCAATAAACAAGTTTATATTTTTCAAAACTTTTCTATTGCAAGGGATTAGTTTCCCATTGCAATCTTGATTATTGTAATAGAAGAAAATGTGTTAACTGGTCCACGAGAACGTAATATCGCTACAATTTAAAAAGAGCGTACATTAAAATTTAATTGAAGTATTGTAAAATAAAAATTTCTCATTAATTATAACTTCAGAAACACAATGTGTGAAAGACAATTAATATTACAAGTAGTGCTGGTTGTGTTATGTTTGGCTTTAAGAGGAATCCATGCCGTAGACGACAGTAAGCATAAACATAGTTTTCTAACGTATGTATATAGTTCAAACATTATTAAAACCAAAACTTAAAAATGCAAAACCAAAACTATACCGTGTTCATTTGTAAAAAATAGAATATATATTAATTTAAGTAATTTTTGCAAATAAATCCCAAATTAATAATTTCGATAGATTTTAATTTTTCAAGTCAAGTTTAATGAATAAATGCACGGAGAATTATTGAAAACTATTATGTAGTAAGTTGTTTTACTGTTAAGCGTTTCTAAAATAACAGTTGAACTCACGTATAGTTTTCTGGTATACCTACTAAGACCGGTGTACTAAGTGACCTGAGTAAATAAGTCCAATTAAATAATTACGATCGACGGAAGCTAACGAAAAAGAACTTCCGAGATTGATCCACAACCAGTCAGGCTATCTCAAAACAACCTAAAGTAAGCTAAGCCGGAAAATAATTTAATTATGTACATATTTATTATGTACATAACTCAGGACCAAGGATCTCGTATAGCCTCGAAATCAGTCAGGCTGTTTAGAAAAAACCTACATATCGCATATTTCAAGATCTCTAAGTATGTATGACCGCCTCGTTCATCGAGGGGTTGCAAGCGCGACTGCTGATCGAGAGGTCCTGGGTTCAAATTTTGCGTCGGATACCTGCTATTGGTTTTTGTAACTTAGATTTTCTAGTTGAAATTTCTAGTAATGCCTCGGGGACTGAACCTGCTCCCGGTGTAGGGCAATAGGCTCACCAACTATTTCATTGTGGGACGTAAATACAATCGGTGAAACATAAAAGAGTTCTACACGCGTCTGCCTACCCCTTCGGGGATTACAAGTTTGATGTTACATATGTTTATAATATCTCATATTTTCACAGGTTTGTTATTCACGGTGACACGGGCGCCGCGGTATTTTGGAATACTGCAGGATCATCGCGGGCAGCCGCTCTCCGTGGAAGTGTCTGAAGAGTATATGGACCAGGATTACATAGCTACTAACAGGTGAGTGAAATGTTGCAAAAAATATCTCATCATCATCAGCCTAATTCAGTTCACTGCTGGACATAGGCCACACCAATAGCACGTCACTAAGCCCGATCAGAGTGCACTTCAATAAATATATATGCAAAGTAATTCGATTAATTGAATAAATAAACGATTAATTGAATTAATTTTGTTTCAGAAAAAGACATAAAATTGATTGGCACAAGTAAGTGGTTAATAAATAATAGACTGTTTTTTTAGTTTTTCGAAAATTTTAAACAATATACCTAATGTTTTAAGTATAAGTATATCAATATTGACCATGATTATATTTACAGAAACCCCTTGGATATCGACGACTTTGATGATGATGATACGGAAGAAACATTTGATGACAAAGATAAGGACGTTAAATTGTCCAATAAGTACAATTTACAAGCAGGACCTGTATAGAAAAAAAGTGGCGACCGTATTACTAGTTGTAATTTTGGATATAAGTTAAAAATGAGATGACATTCGTCTGACGGCTGACAGGTTATAAGTTTTAATTATTTCTAACGTGTATTTGACGTAAACAGATTTTAAGTAAGAATTTTTTTTATGTTTGTGTATCATAAAACTGTTTTTTTAATGCCGTTAAAATTTTTCGACTTAATAAAATTGAAGAATTCTATGTCTTAAATGTCTTTGTTTTTCTCAATGAAATACGCTCCTTTTTATCGATATTTTTACCAAAGTTAAATTTTGGAAAAAGGATGGAAAAAGCATCGATGACATTTACTTTGACATTCATTGTAATAAAATGAAAACCTACAGGAATTTAATTTTAAAGCTATCCATACAGCCAATCAAATATAAATGAATTAAAATAATGGATTTAAAAAATATAACATACAATGCTTAAGTAGTTAACAAATACTTACTCAATTTACGAATCAATGGGTAAATATTAAAAGACAGATACGAAAAATATATAAAAAAAATACTTTATTCCAATAATATACAAAAATATAAAAGTACAAAGGTGAATTTATTATAAATCCACGTCCTCGTACATTTGCGCTAGACGTTCTTCCACGGAGTCCTGAGCCTCGGGGGGGAAGATTGGCATTTTGGCTACTTCTAAAGACTCCTCAGACATTTCCGTGGTTTCATCGGAATATAACTCAGCTATGTGGTCTTGGTATATCTTCTCACATTCACTCGGATATTCACTCCTCATGGTACTAGGATGGTAGCCCAAGGCCTCGATCGGTCCTACCGTTAGGTAGGGTACTTGAGTCGTCACTTGAAAATGCTTGTCTGTCGGAGAAAAAACATTTATGTAGATTTTTTTAAAGTGGGCATAATATGTTTTCTGTTTCATTTTAGATTCTGTCAGAATACCACATAAAAAAATTGTAAGTCGACAGGAATTTTCAAGATAAAATACACTTTCTTATTTCCGAATAAATAGCATTAGATCGAACAGAAATATTGAATACGGCGAAAAAATGGTAGATCGACCGTGACAGTACTCGAACCTGCAATCTTTGGATCCGAAGTCCAACGCCTTATCCATTAGGCCACACGGCCATGTTAATAGGCTTTCGATGTAGGGCAGAGTATCGGGGAAAGATGCGCGTGGAATATTTCAGTGATTTTGAAAAGAGAATTTTTTGTTCTGGAGTGGAGACTGCGGTTCGGAAAACGTAGCGTAGGACGCCCTCCAACCCGGTGGGATGACGATCTGCGAAAGGCTGCAGGCAGGTGCTGGATGCGACAAGCCGAGGACAGGGCGCAATGGCGCTCATTGGGGGAGGCCTGTGTCCAGCAGTGGACTGAGATAGGCTGATGATGATGACGATGGAAAGAAAATAAAGCTTTTGGCCAGTATGTTATTTAGTATCATCTCTTCATTAATTTTGTTAATTTAAGTTTTAAGGGATGAAACGATATAAGTAAGGGTTGTACTTATATGTTTCGTTTTAGTTAAGCACAACACAATTATCGGTACTTGATAATGAGTAATTACTATTAATTTTTTTCATGATATTACCACAAAAAGTCAAAACTTAGCTTAAATTAACAATTAAAATTCAAAGAAGCTATCGTTGTTGAGGGTGTCATAATTATTGAGAATAAACGACCCAAATGAAAATGTTGATGTATGGCTGGTTTACTTAATATATATAAAAAAGTAACATCACGCCTGTAATACGCGAAGAAGAAGGTAGAGGAGCGTAGTCCATTTCATAGTTTCACCAATTAGTTTTTGTTATTATGTGACCACTACATTGAGTGCTTAGAAAACAATACTCACAATCGATATGATCAGGTATTATGACGGTAGCAACAGTTTTAGCGACTCTATCGTCGTAGTAATCGCCAAAAATCTCCACCCGGTCTCCATCTACCACTTCTCTTGGGGGCGGTTGCTTCGAACAGTCATCCTCGAGGTGTCGACGACCAGATTTTGGATGATGTACACGTGGCGGTGGTATTTCCGTTAGAGGCACAAAGTTCTTGGACACTACGCCACCCACTGGCTTCACTTTCAATAATCTGTCCAAAAAGAAACGTCGAAAGTTACGTTTACGTCGCAATCTGAAATAGGTGGTAAGTTTCTGCCATACATCAGGCACAAATCTAAACTCCGAGCTACTACTAGAAATTTCTGATAGAAAGATATTCTAAGGTAGAAAAATTCAATAGTACGCTATCCGGGATTCGAACCAAGAACCTCTCGATCAGCGCACGCGCTTGCAAACACTCGGCCAACCACTCAATATTGATAAAAATAATACATAATATACATACATATATTATGTAGATATTTCGAACTAACTGACTTATACTTATAATGAAAAAAATACAATTATTATAACTATCACGTACAAAATAAGTACACTAAGATAGATAGGTATATTTGGTACTCGGTACCCTCTACCTATCCCGAGACCTGGCTTGACGATATAACAATAATATAAAGAATCACTTACTTATTAACAATTACACTTTTCCTTATTTCGGGTGTAACGATTGCGCAAATGTGAAAAACAGCAATGAGATGCAAAATTCGTTTCATTTTCGCTTCTAACGTATCAACATTATTACACTCGTAATGTCGGGCCCATCTGTTCGGGTTGGGTCTTTTAAGCTGCCCATTTTGTACTTATTGGTTATTATCTTGATATTGTTAACAATACAAGAAACGTGCATTGTGGTTAACAATGAAACAGGTGGTTTCTTGCTATCGACGTAACCATCGGACGTCACGATATTCCGCCCGCGAATAGGTAATCTTTTTCCGTTCATTAAATCGATTCCTATTTGGAAATTAGTAGCCAGTACCTCTCATCTAAGTACGTTTACCTTGTTTGTGTTGTGTTTAACAAGTGTTTATCATTTTATTTTAATTATGGTGTGTTTTAGAAAAGTATTTTTATAGATAAATGTACTTTATGGGTTATATATTAAAAAAAGAAATACGTAAGTGATTTCTTTTCAAATAATTAGCATGTGTGCTTCTAATAGTACTTTCGTTCTTTAATTGGCAATTGGCATGTGTTATTCTAATAATACAATTCTCTTTTTACCGTCTGCTCTAAGGAAAGGATTTTTATATTTTGTACAAATAAAAAGCGATATTTTTTAAAAGTATTTTTTTTTTTTTCGAATAATTACATATCAGAGCGAATGGTAATAATCAAGTACAATTTTTAATATGATCATGGTAGATTATACTTGTAAGTCCGACTAAATATTTTTTAATTCGAATTACATGTGAATAAATCTATAAATTTGAAAACAATGGTGAATTGCTTCGATATTTTTAAAATCCGCATTAATTTTCTTGTATTGCAATAAATAATAATTATTATCATAATTTATTATTAGAGAGATTTTGAACATATAAAATATTACTGAAATTTTGAAATCATTATAATGTTACTATAGTAATTTAGAAATATATATTTAAGAAGTTTTTGGGAAGACTTTTGTATTTTGCTATTATAGTTTAGTATTTGCAGGAAATCTACAAGAATCTGCTCTTCTTCTTCTTAGTGTTCACGGGATCGAGATGCCAGGTCTGGTTGCCGCCGCAAGAGATCAGGGTATAGCAACCACCGATCACAATAGGTGGGTCTGTATCCGGTACGCATATATCGTCCTGGCAGAAGGTGGCAGTCCCTGAAGGAAAATTTCTTTAAAAGATATCCAGCTCTGAAGCTAGGGATTCGATATACGTCGTCTCAATTTTTAATATAAGAACAAGTGCTATTCTATTTTTAAAAATCTTTGATTTCAAATTGTTAAAAAGTAATGTTTTGAACTCATATTCCAATAAATTTGCTTAACCACCCTTTTCAAGATTTGAATAACAGATTTTATAATATAACCAAGAATTTACTTCAAATTCTTTAATATTTAATATTTCGGTTTTTAAACTTTCAGTTCTTCAGTTATCGTCATTAGCTCATGTTCTTCGAATTTAGATTTTTATCATTTTGTTCTATCATTCAAATTGTCTATGGTAGAGCCTCCGTTCAAGTACAGATACAAAAACATAAATTACATTACGGATATAAAAAATAATAATCTCACCAACATAACCGGGAGGTCGCGCTTGTCGTTTGTTCTTTACGTAGTCAACAACGGCTTTTGAAAGGGCATAAAAATGTTTGCTGGCTTTATATCTCATTTTGGCTAACGCCGCGTTGCAATCTGATATATCAGCTCTGCAATGGTACACTAAATTCCTCGTATTAGCTTTCACCATTTCTTCTCTGAGCACTTGGTATTTGGAGTCAGTGTACAACATTTGGGCGAAGCGAACGTTCACTGAACAGATTATGTAAATTAGTAAAACGGAGTAAATTAGTAAAATGGAGTAAATTAATGAAATTAGGATTCAAAATTCATTTTATGTTATATATTTGGATACTCGTTTCTCCTTATTGTAAAAAGAGTTAAGATTATAGAAAAAATTTATTAACTTTTTTTCAATGTGAATGACTTATCTGCGGAAATTCAATTCTCCGGAAATTCAAATTTTTACCTCTTTTTATTTCATATTCCAATTAACTAAAGGGTTATTTTAGTGCATTAAAAATATAAACAATGAAATGCCTGGCTAAAGCAATTGGCACAAGAAAAAACATTAAATATGGAATAAAACACTTACGCCCAGCCCCTACGATATATCCTTTGACAATTACATGATTGGCCAGCTGTAACAAACCACAAAGCAGTATGGGACTCCGCATGTTCAATTGGTTTTGTAGCAACTAAATGTACGATTTACTTTGTATTTTGTTTCGAACGACTTACTAATTGGCTCTAAAAGCAATTGGCAGTAAACACGATGAAAGTTAGATAACAACGCATTGAATTTCGTTGTAAAAGGCTGCAAGTAAAATAGTGCTCTTCCATTGCAAACGGTTTAGTCCGGTAGAAGACGGGAGATTTCAGGGGTCAAGAAACTTTATAATTCAGCCTATTTTCTCTTGTCTTTTGTGTAATATTATCAATTTAAAAATCTATTAAGTAAATATATGTATATCTAACTTTTATTGCAAAATGACTTATTTTGTTGCAAATTATAATATAGGAGATTTACTGGACTCGGGTGTAATAATATCAGATGAGAGCAAATATTAGTACTTGCGTAATAATTCATATGATTGCGATTAAAATTTTATGAATTGATACTGGCACTTAACCAAATTCTAATTACCACTAACATACAATAGATGGCGAGGAAGTATAATAGTTCTTGTCTTTAATGCAGTTTGCAGTTTCACTTTCTTTTGGAATCTCTTTATATCTAAGCATTAAGTTATGTGTACAAGTTTGTTTAAGGAGGATGTAATAAAAGTTGAATAACAGAGATTCCTTACAAACAAGCAAGTAAGTTTGTAACATTAAAAAAGTAAAAAGTGAAACACTTTGACAGTTCACCAATTAATGACAGTGACACTTTTTTTTCATTCCGACATTGCAATGTGACCATTGTTAGGATAAAACTATAAAAAAATGATATTCATACGATTAGCAGAATTGCTATGGCTGCACAGTTTCTTATTGATAAATCAGACGTTATTTCTGTTATGGTTATGCCTATGGTATATTCAATTAACTTTTAGGGCATATCAGCGTTCTGAAGATAAGTGTACTTGACAACTGTCAGTTGTACAACAAAGGGCTATATTCAGCTGAAGCCACATTCCGTAAGCGTTGTGTATTCTAACGGACAATGCTTTAGTTGTTATGTTTTCGTTAATTAAGGCCTACACTGACGAGAGATAGCAATGAACCACATTTCACGATTCCAATGTAATCTCTGAACGCCATTTATGGTACTTATGACATAGATATTTTGGCCGAAACTATGTGCTTTGTAAACTGCAACAAGCGCGTATTCTCTTCGGGCTTAGCGATTTGGTTCAGAGATTAAAAAAAAAAAAAAACTAACAAACAATTGAATGAGTGAGGAACCAATGTGTAGGAGGGGAATATAATAAAGGATTATAAGTTCATGGGATTTTCTGACGTAATGAATATCAAATTATTTAGATAATATAGTAATTAATTTAATAATAATTAATAATTTTAAGTGGGTTACAGAATAACTAAATATAATATAGGTATTTATGGTTAAAATCTAAATTGTGGCGTATATAATCGATAACGCAAGGGAAGTTAAAAGGATTTTATATAGACACCCTATTCGTTCAGATATTTTGTTTTTGAGGTATCGTAAAAACAATACTGTTATCTACAACATAAGGGCCCTGGTGTGAAGACAACAATAATAAATGACTAAGCTAGAATTGCAATATAATTCCAAAGAGTTTAAAGACAGAGATTCGTGGCGTACTAAGTTTTTAATTATTATTTACATTGTTTTATTACTTGTAGTGGTCACGTACATTTTTGTAGAAAGTATTCAATTATTATGACACGAAGAATATTATGTGACATTAAGTTTTGTAATTTTATTCATAAAATTAACGTTTAAATGTCTGCATGTCACAGAAATGTCAAACATACATTGTAATCATTAAAAAAAACTAAAACTTGTATTTTTGACGTTTCAGAAATTGCATTGCGTATCGCTCATAACTTGAGTGGAATTATAATTGGCTTTAATATTATTGCATTCAGTGCATGTACGAGTACGAGCTGGTCAATAATTAAAATTTATTGGAATTACACATTGAATTTCACCACCAATACAAAATATCTAAATAAGCCATTGCGCTTACAACTAAGTTACTAAGTATTTTAAGACCGTTCAGGGTGTATCTTGATAAATTCCTGAATTCCTTAGCTTTCAATATACATAGGACCAGAACAATTGTCCTCTCGTTACTGGGAATAAATTACGTACAGCCCCAACATCGCACGCACTAATTGTGCTACAAAATAATACATCAAACGCTTATCGACGCCATTGTTGCGTACCGAATAGCTGAGATATTATGGCGCCAATTACAAATAACTAACCAATTTTATTAGGACCTATAACCACTTCAAGTAAGCTATGGACCATTTAATATTATAGCCCGATTAATAAAAGCAATTAAACCTTGTTCAATGCTACGCCTACCATCGATTCAGCTCACAGACCTGGAAATTTCCATGGCACTGCTCGTTTAGTAACTATATGTATATTTGCTGTTAATAAGATATAGGTATATGCGTAGTAAAATCAGTTCCGTGCTATTGGAGAGGCCTATGTCCAGCATTGGATGAGAGTAGGCTGATGATGATGATGTGGTAAAATCGTACATTTATATTTTATTTCTATTAACGGTAAAGTATCTGATTTTTTACTGTTTCTAACATACATATATTCTAACGAAGATTCCAGAATAGTATAACTCGGGTAACATGAACTAGCTAACTTGTCTGTTATTTAATAAATAAACGTTGTGGTTTCAATATTAAGCGTTCCTCGGTAGGTATCCTTAATTTCTCAAGATACCTACTTAGCTCCTCAATCACGTAGATTTTTTAGATTTAGTTTTAAGTAATGAACAAGGATCTCGGATGGGACGAAACTAGTTACACTATACCTATTTAAACATACAAGAGTTAAGCAGTTCACAATTTTATCAATTATATTTATATCAACTTATTTCAATTAGTCCGGTCAGTTGCGGTTGACGGGAACTCATGCCGCAGTATTTCGAAAAGATCCGAACTAGTTGGGCTATTCCAACAAAAGATATGTACATGAGTTAGACAGGTACAATTGAATGAATCCTGCAGTTTCCGTGCGGTGGTTAGTGGAATACGGGCTTAATGCGTCAGTATTGTTTAAATACCAGCCGATAAAGTAATTGACGTTAAGCGATCTAGTGACAGTGGCGGTGGACGGAAGTTTCTCTATCTACCCGCCTGTTCTAATTCATATCCAGCTGATTTATGTGGAGTTTCAGCGTTTAATACTACGGGTCAAGTAATGCAATGCCAGCAATTTGGGTTGGAGATTTAAATTTGTTGTTGATATTCAATTTGCTGGTCGGTCAGGCATTATATACGATATGAGAGAATTGGCTGTAATAACTTATATACTAAATAATGTATATCAGGTTTACGGTAGAATTATGTAATAGAATGTCATATTTAAAGTCAAAGCTTTTGTGCTTTTTATTAACAGGATTCCTGGACACAGTAAGCCGATTTGATCATACAGTTTGATGCAGTTGTGTATTTAAAGTCCCTAACATATTAAAATCAGAAGAAGACCATAGAAGATAAATGATTACTGTCCAAAGTTGAGATTTTACAAGATTTTCAAACCTAAGAATTGGCTATCGTCTTTAATGGCCAGCCCTCGAAACATCTATATTGCTGGGCGATGTCTAACTCGATCAATCGATTTAGTACGCCAACATTGCTGTACTGCTAGATAAATAACTGTATTATTTTAATAGCTAGACGTAATCATCACATTAGCCTTTACGGTTTCACTGCCGGACATACGCCTTTCTCAAGATGTGCCATGACACCCGATCCTAATGGTAACCTTAATCGTAATTGTCAGACTTTATTTCTCAATTTAGGGGTGCTGTTGGCTGTTCAGAGACGAGATTATATATCTAGACTTGGTACTGTAACATTGTTTTAAATTGGTCAGTTAATAATCTCGGTGGGTGTCTTCCAGGCATGATGGATGTGCGGCCGGCCCTGCTATAGTTGTTACAAGTGAATTTATGAGCTCAATGCCTATTAAGAATGTTACTCTATGTTATATCTTGGCAAACTTAGCTCTGCGTCTATCTTAACAAAGCTCAGCGGAAAATGATCTTTATGTTTAATAAAGAAGAGTTCAGGTTAGGTTTCTGGCGTGTAAAAGTAAGTTTGCACACCTGTCCGCATCATTGCGGGGTGGTCACATCTGTAAGACAATTTTATTGAAGTATAACAATCAATGTAATGTGATGTTATGTTATTGGACGGTCACATGTAACGAGTCGGTGATAAAGTATTAGTGACCGCGAACGATTATTGTTTGTTCTGGTCATTATTAATATTAAATCTTGTCAACTTCCTCACCCACGCGCGGAACGTCGAGGACTGTCACATCCAGAAAACAATGGAACGATTGATGATGATGCAGGAAGAGTATGAAGCTATCTCACTTTATCTAACATTGGGCTTAAAGAACTAATGTGATAAAAATAAAATGGAAATTTCTTGTGAAATGAGTCTCCAAGTTTCTAAGCTTTAATGCTATCTATTATGCTATGAAATACTAGCTGATACTGCGACATCATCTGCGTTGCTTGTTATAGAACTTATTATGGCTTTATATTAAACAAAGATAACACAATAGTCACTGAGTATAGAGATCACATAGAGTCACTACCTATTCCATGAGATGTCAAACGTAACTGGTGAAACGTGGGAGTGTAATTCACTCCTCTGCCTACCCCGTTCGGGGATTACAGTGATGTTACTTTTTACATCACAATATTTTTTAGATAAAGGTCAAATGTCTAAGAAAGGTTAGAATCTTAATAGAAATCTATCCAGTAGGTTATCTGTGATGGTCATGTTTTAGGCAGATTTAAATAATCTTTATTAATATAGATTATTATCACGTAAAAGTGTATTACTTTAGATGTTAGTTATATATAGTCTAAGGTCTTCGAAAACCACAAACAATAGAGAGATAGCAGAGCAGGTACCGTTGCGTTGGAATATTTCGAATACCTAACGTTCGAACTTCGGTACAGCGTGTTTAGAACCTTAAAGGCTTTGAAATCCAAGAGCAATTTGTTATTATTGTTATTACACCGCGTGACTGCCTCGTTGAACTAGTGGTTGTAAGCGCGACTGCTGTGTGACGGGTCCAGGGTTCAATTTCCGGGTCGGGTATATTAGGATTTTCTAACTTGTAATTCCAAGGAATCTGGATTTTTCGGATGTTCTGCAATAGGCTTTCGTGGAAATACACGCGTGAGTTTATCTATTATTGTTAAATACTCCAGTCAGGTCTCCTATAGGATAGGCAGAGTGCACCAAGTACCAAATTTCTTACAGATTTCTTAGAGTTTATAAAATGACTTTGATAGCATTTTCTTATTATTATTGATTAAATAACTTTTATGAGGAGATCGATTACAATTGAATAGAATATGTGAGTGATGCCCGAAATGGGTTGATCTTCAATTCGTACTCCCAACTTGGATTTTACGTGCAGACTCCCTTGGGGAGAGGCGTATACGCAGCATCAGATTGAGACAGGCTGATGATGACGATAAGCGAGTGAGTCAACAGCTGAACGCGGCAGCGGCTCGCCGGATGTAATTATGGACAGATGGCATGATAAATGTGTATAATATGAAATATCAATTGTAAAGCGATTACCTTCGCCACGCGCGAACAAATCACTGCAACTGCGGCGTAATGCCAAAATGGCGGGTAGACTGATAAATTATTGTTATTCATATGCATTTACAAACCGAATCGGTGCTTCCTGAACGCGATACTCGAATTTGTTATGGCATGTACCACACTGCAAGCGATGCTATAATTCTATAGCTTTGTTTTGTATATCGCTCATTTGCTACTAGAGTGACATATCTCGAAAACATCTTTCAGAAAACAGTTCAGAAAGTTTGTATTCATAATTACTCTTTGA
Source organism: Parelbella ahira ahira (assembly GCA_018244795.1). NCBI lineage: Eukaryota > Metazoa > Arthropoda > Insecta > Lepidoptera > Hesperiidae > Parelbella > Parelbella ahira. The sequence goes on along the minus strand of DWME01000013.1, from coordinate 47,426 downwards.
CCATTTTAATAGTTATATATCATAGATATTTGTTTGTTACTGGCCACTAACGTGCTCGGATGTTTTGCTAAGCGTTTAGAAGAGTGTGTTTTTTCCGATTTGTACAATTTGCAACTATTCAAGACAGGAGTGATTATGCACTTTATAGGAAAGCGTGTTACATCGTAGGGTACATCTCGTTTACCCTCAGGTGAGAGTGTAGTGAAACGGGACCCTATTCCTATAGAACCTTGACGACCGTTCGATATCGCTTGCAGTGGCATACTCGCTCTAATCCTGCCACTGTATTGCAAAGACAAGTATAGTACGATGATTTATTCTGCACTCAGCTAAGGTGTGAAACTTTAATGTCTTTAGCTTTCTATTTCTTGCTTTTTATTAAAATCCTCGTAAATCTATTTTGTTAAACTTGGATCGGTAATAAATTATTTACATAGGATATTTCTAAATATAATATTTTAGTCTTTTTAATAATTTAACGCAATCTTTACAATACAATATTCCAAACAAGCTCAAGAATAAAAACATTTTTATAAAATCATATTAAATACAGTTTAGCTTAATTTCATAATATTGAACTGCATTAAAAATGGCGCAAAACATATTTTTAAGTATATTATTATAAGGAGAAACAAAAAGGCTGAGATCCATAGCTAACGATGCGCTATATATAAAAATAATTTATTTAAAACGGCTTCCAAATTTAAATAGCCCCAAACAATTATGCAAAGAGTTGAAATCTTAAAATTCTGGATATTTTTAACGGCTAACAATAAATCGAGTGCTAATCATTATCTGTGCGAGGTTGCTTACTTCATTTTTGAACTGGTCCAGAAATGGCTAAAATTCGACCGAACTCATTCGATATTTAAATTTGATCGTTATTAAGACTCTTACGTCACAGGATATACTGTCCTCTATTTGCTACAAATTTTTGACAGACTGTTGTGTCTGACATTGACTGTATTAACGTTAATAATGTAATATTTATTATTATTTTATTGGCCACAAATAATATTACATAAAATTTTCACTATAAACATTAGTTAAGACAAATCTTCGAGCAACATTCTTTAAAAAGCTAGAAATATTTTATTTTATACATTAATTTACATGTAGATATGCAAAAGTGCTGTCCAGTCGCAGATACAAAGGGAGCGGAGATTCTATTACAGACGATGCTAGCACAAAGAGTTATACCGATTTTGAAAATTTAATGTGAAGTCTATAATAAATAGGCTCAATTGTTAAACTTTACTGGTAATTTCAGACCATATTGGATACGGGACCCACCTATTAAGTTTTACTAAGGCTAGTATCAAATATTTTACTAAATCAGGATTGTTAGGTGACATTTAAATATAAACACGTATTTAAAAATAGAACACATTGTCTTTTATTCTAACAAACCGCTTGTGAATTTGTTACCAGTCATGGTTATGTGAAGCTAAATAGCGAGCAGCATCACGTAGGATGTTGGTATTTCTACATTAAAACAATTCTTATTCTTCTGTACTTATAATAACGATATCGTGGAAGTGGAACGCATGAGTTTCTTCTTAGCAAACAGGGGATTTTATGATCTCTACCTGTAGCCGTATTTAGGTATCCACACGTTTATATTTTGCAAGAGTCCCAAATTATTACGCGTTTGCTTCTTCTGGCGCAATTACAATCCGCAGCTATAAAGAATTGTGGTGACATTACTACCACAATAGCATTGTTCCTTCGGCTCTTTGTGTTACGTTTAAGGTTGTAGCGCGCGTTTACAATCACACTGTCCAAATGAAATTAATTAGTATTACCGTACCATTGACCAGCATTGACCATGTTCGGCTGCGGGCTTAACAAATTATGACCAACAATCAAACATATGTATCTCGTAACTAATTGTCTAGCCTTATTAATTAGTGATCGATCAGTGCGTGCATATTTGTTATTGGGTCGCACGTTGACTAAGCAACCCAACGTGAATCACTTTGTATTTTACAAAGGTCACAAAATTAGTATTACGGCTACTTTATTTATTGTATTATAGACTTGAAGGCTTATTCAACTCGATACTAAAGTAAAAAGGTATAGGGGATTCCAAACTCTGTTTTCGGAACTCAAATCAACCCCGCCTGACTTTGGTGGACCATGCTGCCAATGGCGAACGGTGGCTGTCGACACGCAGCAGTGTAGGCGGTGTGAGAATCCTACCCGCATGTACAGCGGGAAGATTATTTGTATAATTTTATGATGGGATGTTTGGGATGGGATGGGAATAGTGTTAGATTGGTATTGGTCGATCTATGAGTCAGGACTACTAAACGTACTTTTGACTCTGCCGTGCTTTAGGAAGGTAAATGTTTGTAAAGTAACAAACGTAATAATGTACATAAAATGCGTAACGTAAACAGCGGAGGAGTAGGCAGAGTAGTGTAGTACATTCCTACGTTTCACAAATTAGGTTTACGTCCCATGGAATATGCGGTGAGCTTATTGCCATACACCGGACACAGATCCAGACTTCGAGTCACAACTAGAAATTAAAAATTGGAAAAATCCAATTGTAGCCGATCCGAGATTTGCACCCAGGACCTCCCGATCGGCAGTCGCGCTTGCAACCACTCGACCAACGAGGCAGTCTGTGAAGTGCTTAAATAAAAAATCATTGTCGATGTTTAAACGCGTTATAATCTGGTGCGCGGTTATCGAGGAAGTTAATACCGAGGGTTCGTCGTGTACAGATGTTGCGCGGCACACGCTCGACGCCGCCCGCTATATTTCAGATTCGTGCTTCGCTATCCTCGGGTGTTTTAAGTAAAGCAATATTAGCGATAGACTTCCTTTTCATAAAGTTTTTAAATGAATTAAAAAATTCGAAATGTAAAATCCTATATGTAACTGTACATTGGATGATTTAAGCATGGACCTAGGCGAGATTTCAGTTTCAGCTCAGTGACCAAATCCGTATAGAATTTATATATGTATTCATATTACGAAACTTACACTGTTATAAGCATATGACTGTGCTAATGATATTGGCAGTTCCAATTTATACAGTTTTACATCGTCTTCGGCGAATATTAATCGCTTTCCGTTTGTTTAATAACATTCCACCATGAATAGCCAAATTCTAAACACTTTTCGTTTGTTTAGTAAAGTTTCGACAACAATGGCGGGAAACTAAGTGCTTTACATTTCTTTCACTACTCGTCACTAACAATCGCCAAATTCTTAAGTTTTCTTTTGTTAGTAATATGTCACAAATTCCAAACGCTTCTTGTTTTATCAGACGGGACGAACAATTGTGGAATTTTATCCTGTTTTTGTTGGTGTAGAAAAACAGGACCAACGATCGCAGAATTCTAACCTCTTGCACCATCCAGCTATCAGCTACAGCAGTATCGTGCAACCGGGTGTCCTGCAACCGTCTCACTCTTAATGCCCTAATGACTTTTGGTTTTGCTCCCTTTTCGTGGTTCGGTAACAACTCATTTCTCTCGCGGGCCGCATAACTCTTGTTTCATTGTGCTCGTTTTCTTACCCGCCGCTAATCGGTTCGCCTCCTTATTTATCCTCTTCTGACGTTGAACGTTTAACTTAGCAACTGGTCGGGCTACTTTGCGGTGATTTTGCAACGATATGAAATATTGGTAGAGTACAACGTTTAGACATTACGCTGTTGATACAAGCTGTTTGTTTATTCTGTATGTATGTATGAATGGTTATAAAAAATCTCTATCAGTTGAAAATAGAGAAATCGGTTAATGAAATGCGAGAGTCTAGGTAGAGTATGGCGGGAGATGTAGAATATTTGCTATACATGTTTTATTATATATGCTTTTTTCTATTTATTAATTTTGTCACTATTGTTTTTAATAATAATTTTGTATATTGTTACTAATAATATATGGCACAATTTGTTTATTCATATTGTAACTCCTGTTGCATGTAGCAATTTTCCTTATTCATATTGTTATTAATGTTATAAAGGAAAAGTGTTTTTTTTACCTATGTTTATAATATGGAAAATATGTAAATAATAATAATTGTGAGGATAAATGACTATATTTCTTATTTGATATTTAAATTACTGGCTATTAAACGGGCACGTTGTTATAAATCGTAATTAAAGATCTGTCCATAGAAGAAATATTTGAAACGGGGTGGCGATTATTGTTTAAAGAGAAAATTAATTAATAGGTTCCTGAGATAGAGATATCATTTCTGAGATAAGGAACAGAGCATTGACGATACTGGTAATTATTATATTTATTAGCCGACCGTGCACGAGATTACTACTTATAAAAGTTCATAAGGATCTTTATAAGGGTCGAATATTACTTTTATGAATGACGTTAAATATTTCTGCGAATACATAAACCGGTAATTTCATATTTCAATCGGATTTTTTATTGATTTACTTTCCTACTATAAGGATGTCAGGAAGAGATAGCTCTATTAGTTATAAAACCTGGTGCTCTTACTCTACTTTCCTGTTTCAGTTATATTGTTTATTATTCTACTATGTATACTTTTACGTTTCACCAAATATGTGGACGTGGCAGCGAGGCAGACTATGGCCTTAACCCTCTCAATATGAGAGGAGACCAATATTCCAACAGTGGAATGACAAATAGTTCGGTTATTTAAATATGTGGACAAATTATGGAATAGACTGTAAGGCTCTTGCCATACATCAGATTTCAATACAGACTGAGCTACTACTAGGATTTTGAAGTTACAAAAACCTGATAGTATCAACAGGATCAGGTTATCGAACGGAAGACGTCTCGATTTCTAATAAAACGTGGACATGTACTACATACCTCTGTCTAACTATTTGAGGATTATAGGCATGATATTACGTTTATTTTTTTTTATGAGATATGAAATAAAGTATTGTATAATGTATTGTAATCGGTACAAGGTCCAACTTCAGAATTATTAGAAGTCAAAAAAACCGGCGATAAATATGAAGAGAGTGATTGTAGACGATTTTTGTTAGGTCTGTAAAGATAGAGATACTTTCCACTAAGTTTGTCTCTCCCTATCCTGTCACTTTCTGGCATGGATAAGCAGGTGCATAATTATATTGTATCACAACGTAAATTATAAATTATTTAACGACAATTCACACTTAAATCTGCGCTGTAACTGTTACAATTGTTCGCTCTACATGCATAATATCAGAATCTCTCAATCCGCCGCCATATCTCACCGCAGTATCAACAATCGCCAAGTTTAACCCCGGGGTCATCGCGGCATCGCTACATTTAAATTTCTGAACCGGGTATAAACAGCTGATATCTGATTAGAGAGCCCTGGATAATATCGACATCTAGCTCTACCGTTGGTTCTCGAAGCTCGAATTACACCCTACTGTCCTATTCTCTCTCTCTCTTTACTGTCTTATTGCTCATTTTTATATATTTATTTCAACCTTAATTTCATTGTTTTTTTATTGTTTTTTTTTTCAAATTAATATTTTTGTTCACTTTGTCCTTACTCTACTTGCTCTAACTGCTGCTATTGAGAACTGGTTATCTGGAAAAAAACCACTCATGAGAATAAGACTGCCAATTGTATTGACCTTTACTTGTTTGTTTTAGTATTAAACAGCATTATTATTATTTAATGTCATCATATTTATTATTATTTTAAAAATAGTTCAAATAAGAGAATAATCCAAAATAATACGGTGCAATTAGTTTAAGTTTATTATTTAAATTACTTGGGACTCTTTTACGGTATTTTCTAACAGATTGGCTCGACTACCATTTGCCCTATAATAATTGAGATTTAAAAAATGATTTTAATGAAATGCGATAAAGTTTTATACTTTAAATATTATCCAAATTCCGCTCCGCTCACTGAGCCGGTTTATATGCAAGAACCCTTATACAGATGTAACGAAAAGCGACCTCTAGGTAGAGTCAATAGGTTACATCGGATAAGTTACAACGAAAAAAAAAGTAAATATTAAAACGGACCAGTAGTACGCGCAAGGTTCTGTAAAACCTGTGTTATCGCATCAGCGCGACCGTCCCAGCATCTGTTTGTTAAACTGCTGTTTAGTGGATATTTCATATACTTCTACACGATCCGATAGCAGCAGTATGAGTGCGACCAATTTAGCTTGACCCCCACTAACTGTTGTATTGGACACTTATCTGAAGTTAAATTATGCGGGTGAATATACGAGTACCTTCTTCTACTTAGTATCGATGTAATGCGGCTTTTCTAGTTTGCGTCGTCAATACTGTTTTATTTAGGGATAGTAGTAATACTTTGGACTGCCTCGTTGGTCGTGTATAAATATTGTTATAGTATTATTGTTATTATAAAAAACTGAAGATGACGTCATTGTCTACAACTATAATATCATAATATTTGTATGACGACAATTTCATCGATAAATAGAATTATACGCTCCCCTTAAATTATCATCATCATCAAATCAGTCTTTAGTTCCACTGTTGAAGTAATGTATGTAGGCTTTTCCCAAGGTGTGCTACAACACCCGATCTTCCGTATTATTTATTAATATATTATTATTTGGCGACGAATAGCGAAGAACCGTAAAGCAAGCCACTGACCCTGGAAATACGACCATGACCATTCTGTCTAGAGTGTAACGCAAGAGAAGAACTATTATTCAGTAATTCGCGTGATTTCTTTTATCTCTTCGTTGTATTTCTTTTATCTCTTCATTCATTTTATATGTAATACATATAAGAAGAATGGCGTGCCATTGAAGAGGCCTATGTTCAGCAGTGGACGAGAGTAGACTGATAATAATGATGATGATGATAAGACGAATTAGATGAAATATGAGTCAACATTATGAAATTATGTAATGACAGACTAATTTGGGTTAGACTGAGTTTGACTCTGTAAGGTCATTACCCTGTGTAGTCAGATGTGGTATGATACTACACTAACGTTACTACACTACAGTTACGGTAGAACGCGAATTAAAGACTAAATATCTAAGAAGATCATCTGAGATCTTGACCAAGTTACTTTTTATTGATCCAATAAAATAATCAAATAGTTATAACATTTTCAAAGAACTTTAACTATCTTATATAAACTTTAAAAGCCCTACAAAGTGCACTCAACACAACGCACCCGTTCGCGACTCTATTGTCATAAAACTATGCATTGTAAGCTCTTACATTTCTCGTCCATAAGCACCGGCAAGCGCTATTCTCGCGATTCAATAATATCCTGAAACTACTTTGAACAATAATAACAATAATGCAGTACAATAAATATCACCGATAGAGTTATCTCGCGCAAGTGCTATGCGTAATATAGCTTCTAGAGTTTCCAGAACTCTAGCTAAAGTCATATGAGATATATGTGCACAGAGTTTACGAAAGGTATACATAATTTTCTTATAATAAATTACTAATATTATGTCATCACGGCACGTAGAACCGGGTAGGTAGAGAGCAGCGTGTGCCGAATATCTCGCCGTTTTTTCTTCATTCATTTTTCTGTTCAGGGAGTACAAGCGTGAAGATATTCTATGTTCTCCCAACCAAGTCATCTTTAACAATAATAGAGACGAATATTTTTATACAAATATTCAAATAACTAAATGTAGCTACCTCAAACCATCGCCTGTAGTAGTCCTCGGAACAAATTCATAAAGACTGGTGTGTTCTAACATCAATATGAAAACATACGGGTAATTATAATGTTAGTTTCGACTTTATTTATTTATTTAATAAGATGCACACTAGCGCATTTGATACAAGAGAATATTATACGTGGTAAGAAGTTGAATGTCACTTCAGTTACAAGTGCAAACGACATACATAGGTATAGAGAATATACGTTATATACGAGTACATCGTGGATAGACAGAATCGAGATATCTGTCTCAAGAAAATACTATGCTTCTTATAAATAATGTATTAGTCTAAAAATCTTTGTCTATAAAAAACAACAAGAAAAAATGTATATATTCTTCTAGAAATTAAATAATATACTTTTAGGACAGTGTAGTCTTTCCATTTTATTTTAAACGCTATAGTAACGAGTTCGATATCGTCGTAGACTTTATATTGGGAAAAATATATGTTTTTTTCTTCCATATTTCTCATTCTGTTCAATTCAAATCGATACTTTATTTGTGGCATAAAATTTGCAAATTGGAGTATGATAACTATGTTGCTCTTATCCTGTCCATGATTGGCTTACAAATTTTTCAAAGGTGTGTATATAATCATCATTAATAGGCTAATGTAACATAACGAATTCTTTTTGTATTGTAATCTGCAGGCACTGATAGACTTTTTGAGCGTCAAAGACGTAATTAATCTTTGCAAATGCACATCAATTTATACTTGAATATAATACATCAAAATATTATAACGGTACATGAAAAAAATATATATTTAATTAAAACAATCTCAGCGGTATCGGGTGTAATTTAAATCTGTATAATTAGCTATTATTATGTCTTATTTAGGAATAATTCTGGAACTAATGCGGCGGAGAGGCTCGCGTCAATATGGTAATGGGTCCGTCCTAAAAGCCTCCATTAGTCAGGAAGACTGCAGGCTGTGTTAACAGTTAAAATGAACAGTATGTTACAAAATGAAATTGTTTTACTGAAAAAATATTATATACAATTACTTTAATAAGGTTCTACATTGCGTACATTAAAAAATATATATATATATATATATAATTACATCATCATTCCAAGTCCATTACGGGGTATGTAGAGATCGCCGAATGTCAAATAAATATATCTGTATACTAGATGCGCGTGCTCTACATTCATCATACTCTATTTATATACGCACGACAGTTAGGTGGTAAATCTATTGCCATACACCGGGCAGATCCAGACTCCGATTAGAAATTTCTTTTAGAAATTCTAATTACTTTTAAGGTGTTTGATCTTAGTCTAACCTCTTGTTTAGGACCCAGAGTGAACTTAACCAAATCTCATTGGCCATTACAGGGTATCCAGGACTTTTTAAACAAAAATGATGGTCTCTATATGGCTTTAAAAGGTTGCAGTAAACGATAGCATCAACTCTATTGTAGAGACCATTTCTAAAATAATTTGTTCCATTTTTGTAATATTTTAACGAACGCTCTCCATTCACAGAGGCGTCTCATTAAATCCCCTTTTATCTAACACCATCCATTGGTGGGTGGTATACGTCTGCCAATATTATTGTTGAAGGAAACAAAATCCTTATGAGACTCTATGACATTGCAATAAGGGCTAACTTACCTTGCACGTGCGCAGCTTCAGCAGCACGATTTACTTTGAACAAAGAATAGTGATCCATACGATATTAGACCGCAGTAGCTACTGGACACGTCAAACAATTGAAGAATTCTCAATGGCAGTAAAGGTTATATTGGATTCAATGGTTTCGGTGACATTAGAATGGAAATTGAGGTGAAGTGTGATGCAGCGCATGGGATAATGGTCTTTAGCGTTTATGCAAGCTGCTGATAGAATGTGTTGGACTAACGAAGTGCTGATAGGTAGGTAATGGACGGGCTTCACGCCACAGATGTCATCGATGGACAAAAAAGTATGGAATAGATACCTTAGTCCAAAATAAAAAAATATGGCAGTGTTTGAGGTATATTAATTTAGGACGTTTTTTTTTATGCGTGTAGAATGGATTGCTTTCTAAGAAGTACGAAGTCTGCCAATCTGGACTAGTTCAGTATGACTGTGGCCTTGTATGATCCTCGTCGTTCTGAGAGGAGACGCAAGTCAAAGAGTTGAAGTCAAGTAAAAGAATAGGTGTTGCTGATAAGAGTGGATATGCTGAATAAATTTTTTCAGATTACCTGTATTAATAGTCAACTAAATAATAAAAGACACGAGAGCTATTTATTTACTAATGCTCTTTTTTCATGTGCTCCTTGTCGCAGGATACACTGTCTTATTCTTCACCACTAATCAATACATACTGTATTGATTAGTGGTGAAGAATAAGACGGGCGATACAGTTTTTACTAAGGCCCGAGGTATAATAATACAATAGTTATGTAAAATTTAATACAATACATATATCAACTACAAAAAGTCATTTACAATATCACGCTCCAAATATGTCAAATACAATCTGTTAAATTAATATGTCAATATATCGATTTTTTGTATTATAAATTACAGATTTCCAGGATTAGTGTAAAAATATTTAATTTGTGTGTAAAATGAAGATCATTTAGTTTATTTTTAAATATTGCAGTTTTATCTTACAAATAGAGGACATAAATTTTACTATATTTTTTTCCTTCATAATAATGAATTTACTAAAAAAAAGATGATACGACTCAATAGTTTTGCTATTCTTTAAATCGACTGCAGCTCAGAGGTCACACCGGCTCCCATTACTACTGGCATACAAATTGCGACTTAACATGTCTTATCACACAGGAGCATTGTCTTGGGAATTGCACTCATTAGATATCTGTATTTATACGGATAGACAGAAAAATATATTTATGTTATATTAAATCAAAACCAAGTCTCAAACTTACTTGATGTAAGGTAAAAATGATAATGCTAGTTTACATAAAGAAATTGTGCACTCTTCACGTCTATATTATTCTGAGACATGAGGATTCAGATGTCTTTTATTGAATGAATGTCAATGTATATCATATGAGGTCGAGCCTCTATTTCCAAAAACGGTAGGCAGAGGAGCGTAGTACCTACGTCCGCTTTTCAGAAGCTTTAATATACATATTTCTAAAGTACTTAATAGGGATGAGGCTACCGCATACACCGGTCAAAAATAAATATCGATATATGTATATACGTAGATAGATAGTATTAGAATGTTATGTGTATATTGAATAACTGCCTGACTCACTGTATATTATTGAAAAACGCTAATTAAATTTATTACAACGTTGAGCAGATATAAAGATATATAAGTAATATGTACATATGTATTTATGTAACTAAAAGACAAAAGTCAAAGATCAATGCAACAGTCTATCAAGGTTTACTCACCTTTTTACGAAAATTTACCAAAAAGTCGTGATAATATAATAATTACAACTATCAAAACTTTTGCTCATATACATAGATTGTGTAGTGTAGGCAACACTAGGTGATCATAAAAAAACAAAATGGCGGGAACACGTTTGGGATCACACCAATACAAATTGCAAATGATTTGTCTTATATTAATGTGTTTAGATTGCTTGGATAAGATGTAGAGAAAAAATATATTATCGATCTGAGTAATATTTATAAGGACACTATGTTTCTTAAACTAGCTGGTTAAGATACATATTATATTCGCAATCCGCTCGCAATTACTTGACACCTATGAAGTCCTTTCGATGATTAAATATTATACTTTTTCAATTTAAATAATGTTATATAATTTCTAGCAAATTCTTAGAATTGATTATAAAATATGTTTAAAGGTACTTTCCTTTTCTCTTGTTATTCTTTTCATTTTTTTATTGTAACAATTACTATAAATTAACTGTGTTAAAAATGACAGAATGACAATCTTCTCTTCTAGTCTATTTCATATTTTGGCGGTATGCAATTACGCCGCCGCGCCGTGAAGTCATCGCGCAGGTGATACAGGCAGTTTATATCGCACAACATATCTATCACAGACCCTACACCAAACCCATGTGATTGTTAAAAAGTTGATACTAAGTATTACTGAAAGGGGCATAGATATAAGTATATTACTACAAAAAACATTTTGAGTGTATCGAAAATATGGTACTGTTCTTTTAGCTCTATACAAATAGTAATGTCTTTATTTTCAAGAACAATGTTTATAGTGGTTTGTTACGAATATTTTTCTGTGACCTCATCACACAGGTGTCAAGTCGTCGCGCACGGGTTATACACCTCGCAGATCTGCGCAAACCAACGTGACTGGACTGTTACAAAGTTAGTAGCTTCTAAACGTTATTAAACGGAAAAAATTCTAAAAATGCTTTTAGCACCACGCACCAATTAGAACTATATATATCGCTATTGGGTTTCACTTAATGTGACTTCCATGTAGCCGTGCGGTGTGGTGAGCTGCTGCAGTTATAATTAGATTTAATTACGTCTATTTGCTACAAGGTGGCGTTTTTCAATTAGTACGATCTAATTGAAGCTAAATCTCGTTTGCTGTATAACTTCACACATAATATATGTATATAAGTACCTTTAGAATACGAGTATGTATGCATACTGATAAAATTAGAAGAGACGACAGAAATTTGTCATACTGAAGCTGCTACCGATGGAAATCCTACTTTCTATTTATCTCTACAAAGTAAGAGTGACTATTCGTAAGTGATTATAAAGAAAAAACAATAAAATCACGCCTGTGATTCCCGAAGGGGTGGACGGAGGAGTGCAGTACACGCTCATATTTCACCAGTTTCGTTTACGGAGACAAACTGAGATTTAGAGCACAATTTTTTGTGACAATTGCTTTCTTTACAAACATTAGTGTGTCTGTCTACCCCAAGATAACAGTAGTTCATAGCTAGCAGAGAATGTAAAACATAGCAAGAAGAACTAGTGGTTTAGTTGTAGATGTATTTATTACATTTGTAAACTAGTCATCAACTATATAGTGTACAATACATTACACTTGATTAAGGACGGTATGGCATTAGTATAAAGTTCAAAATCGTGTAACTCTAAAGTAATATGATTCCGTATGAAATTAATGGGGACATTGTAATGTCCGTCGTTGGTTAATCATCTTGATGTTATGATTTATAACCAACTGATCTAAGCAACTACATATGTAGTTATTATTATTCAGTGCTTTGATGATGAATAAGGGGTTTTATTCTTGATACTAATACATGGCTTCATCATCATCATCATCATTATCAGCCTACTTCCGTCCACTGCTGGACATAGGGCTCTCCAATGGTACGCTACTGAGCTCGATCTTTAGCTCTTCGCAATCAACCAATTATACATGACTTGCTTATTAATTAATATCTTTTATATAATTTGAAAAGCTACATTAATGGTATTTCATAATGAAATAAGTAAATCCCTATTATTATTGTTATATCGTCACAGTTCTCCAAAACCGGCGTGCGTATATGAAGAGATTGATAAACGTAAAAGTACGTTAGGTTTGTTGGAACAGTCACAATTTGCACTTTTTACTTTCTGCGTATCTCGTAAATGGCCTGGCCTAAAACCCGCCTGACTCAAAGATATAACGGGCAATAAAATTACAAAATAATTATATAAAAATATAGCAATTAAAGTTAATGAAACCTCCGGCTAATAACACAAATATTTTTTCTGAATGTGAAATGAATCCTAATCCTTCAACTCAGCTGTTAATTATATTAAAGGCAAAGTATTAATGAAATACAAGTAAATCGGGTTGTTATATTTTTAATGAAATACAAGAAAGACGGGTTGTAGAAATTTTTAATGTATTCTATGTATATCGACTGCAATATTTTAAAAATTTGAATTCAAAATCAGAACAGGACTTCGGAAAGAGTGCATTTTTAAAGGTAGAAAGAGATCTTCAGTCTATTTTTGCACTGGTTTAACACAAGTGGGAAAGAAAAAAATAAGTCCAATTCTTGTTACTGACGCCAGCTCAAGTCACGAGTAACCTATTTATTTTGTTAACATGTTACCACATTTACTGAGCAGCGGCGCAAACAATGGATATAAATATTAATATTCCAAACAAAATTCGAATCTAGAATCTTTGCTACTTCTAGTACACCACTTAATTCTTGCACCTTTAGGGTAGAATCGTACTGGGCGGTTTGTGGCTGAACAGTTTAAAATTTCGTAATGTATGAGTTTTAGTATACCGTTCACTTGTAAATGCATGATGTCCACTGTTGGGCACGTATTCCTCTCAGAGATAAAGCATTAAAGGCATAGTTTATCATGCTGGTTAAATACGGATTGGAAGATAGTGTCTATTGCTTGGTAGTTGGAGTAGTTATCCCAAAGCTCAATAGGCACATTGTGTCATTTGTGTGGTATCCTTATGCTCGAAGTTAGTTTCCCAGGCGACAGCGAACTTTGGCCTAGTCTGCATACACCCTTAGGTTGGGCGTGATAAAGCCAGGCCTATCAAATAATAACATCATTAGGCTAGGGCAAAATGGACCAAGTTGGACTCAACAATCTCCTAATGAAATCTCCGAGTTCCCAACACCTTTGAAATATTAAACCATTAAAATGCTACCTAAGTTATTTCGAATGTCCAATTTTCGCAGAAGAAACTGCAATATAATTTGTCTTTGGGTTCAAGCTGATGACTGATAAGGAACTGGTGGGGAATAAATAAGTACTCGGTCAGTTGACATTTGCGATATGAACCCGAAGATATTGGAACAGGCAATCGATAGGTGTGGATATTCTGAATTGTGATCGTTAAAGTTAAGAAGCCAATATGTCTTATTAGTTGTGATCACAGTCCAAGATTAATACTGAACGATTGAATTATGGGCCTGTCAACCCGTACATCTACATTCTCACCTGGAGACACATATGTATATAGGATCCATAATTATGAGCTATTAAAAACAATTATATATTCAGAACAATTATCAGGTCGGGTTGCGCCAGAAAAGAGCCGAAGAAACAAAATCACGCTACATTTGTACGGTAGCTAATTGTTATTAAGAACTTCGAATTGGAAACACAATGTGTCAGACCTTAGCGAGTAACGCAGAGATGTGATGGAACTGTTTTTGTCAGAGGATAATGCTATACTGGAAATGTACTTGGTAATATGTGAAGAAGGCACAATTTTGGAGTTAGTAGAATATACAGAAAACTAAGGTCATACATTTCTTGATGCTTCGGTGTTCAGAGCAGTTTGTAAAACTACAGTAGTTGATAATTTAATTTGCCTTGTTTACGTAAAATTCATTCCAGTAGTGGAGATGCCCCAAGATATTATCATTATTATTATAGATGTAGCTGGACACGAGGCTTAAAAAGCAAAAGCGATTTCTACGTTACACAAAAATGTTTCTTATTGTTCTTCCGGATAGATCTTTGAATTCGCGTATTTCCATTGATTCATCTGATCTCATAAGAAATAAATTTTCTTATTGCTGCTGAGCGCAATAATTGGAAAATCCGTGCTTATTTTATAAAAGCGATAGTAGCTTTATTTTTTCATATTTTGTTTTTACGTTGACTGAAAAGATTTTGCTACAATTCGGTTTGGAAGTAAGTGAATAGAAGATCTTAAAAATAGAGAGTTACAGTATTATGCTAAATTAACTCCCTTAACGGAATAGATGGTACGAGAACCATTTATTATATTTTCGAATTTAGCAACGATTGTGTTGTTTTTGCAGTAGAGAAAGTTTCATTACCCACTGAACCTTTCGAGCATAATTTCGTCACAGATCGACACGGCGCTCGTGAATCGTACCACAATAACCATTGTTGTCCAACATTATTCAATTGCATTGAATCATTGCACAATCCAGCCGTTGTGCTTCCTTTATCATTGTTTGGAGTTGCAGCTTCAACGAAACGGTAAATTTTAACAAAACATTTGATGCGATATAAATCTGCGATTAAAATTTTTACAGTGCGAACATTGGTTAGAATCAGTTTCGGAAATAGACCAAAATTCGGATATTTCGACCGATTAGGCTGGACACTGATAAAAAGGAAGGCAGAAGTCTCTGAAAATGACATGCATAAAGCGCTATTAATATATGTGGAAGAAGTAAGTCAGGTCTGTAAGAAAGAGATATTTGGCACTTGGTTCTCTGGGCTTACCTCTTAACGGACCGAGCCTGATGATATAATAGTATCTAATAATAATGACATTGTTTATTTATTGTAGGGGCGTTCAGCGTAATGCAAGTCGATGGCAGTACCAAAAGATTGAACATCAATTTTCTGCTCTACAGTTTTTTAAATGGGCAAGTTTAACAGTTGCAGAAGAAAGGCTCATGAACGGTACAATACATATATCTATATGTAGGTACTTATACCTAGGTGAAAAGGAATTGTAAAAGATAGAAAGACCCGAAAAGAATTTTAGCATCGCTGAAATGAGTAAATTAAAATTTTTCTTTGTCAAATAATATGTACGCTTAAGGATTTATTTCAACGATATAAATTGGACATTTCGTTTATATGCAAACATAAAAGTGATTTTTCGCTTTTAATGAGTTTTAACAATTTTTTAACATTGTTACTTTAACTGTCTAGCTTGTAACTAAAGATAAGCGTAATAACATTTGAAATTTTGTTATTTAACATTTGACATTTCAGTTCAGTGGGTACTATTTTGTATTAAATAGTTGAAGCTGTGAGACCATATCTAATTCGGTTCACCTAAACCTTGCTGCGATGTCAAATATTTATCGTGTTATCTAAATTACATTACAAAGGTTAAGTTACAGGACTCTGATTGTGGACAATGTCCTATAAAATCTATTAGTGTATCTGTTCTCGGAACAATAATAGCTCTGAACGTTAATGATTTGGATTCAAGTGTTCTTTATCGTGGACAATAGGTCAATACAGTGGTGAAAAAGTTTTAAATCACTATGTTCTACCTTACACAGTTTATTATGTATATGATATATTGTTTTAAATACATGGGTACGTTAAATAGTATGTTAAATACAAAACAAAAATAGTTAGCAAGTTTGAAGGATAGCAATGCCATGTATTGTTAAGTTATTTAACAAGTTTATCAGGCGTTCCCTTTCCCATAAGTGATATAGATTTAGTGGCTGTTTACCTCCGATTTCGTAGGTCTGAGGCGCGAATTCCTTAAAGTTGTTCCAAAATTTGAAGTAATGTAAAGATTAGGCTTTGTTCATAATAACACACCTGTAACGTAAATAATTTTGCGTTCTCCACAACGCTCTGTGAGGTGTTAAGTATGCCAATACACATTTGGCGAAGGTTCCAGAGTCTACACAATTTAATTAGTGAAATTTCATAAGTTCATGGGATGAGATTGAATAGTAGTTTTGATTTAATGTAATGAATTAGGACAATATATAATAGTTCCAGTGATAAAATTAAAAATATTTTTTAATTATATGAAATATTTGAAACGCAAAGAGAAAAAACAATAATTGTTAATACATCTAACTGATAAAAAACGTATCAGCTGCGGGGAGTTCTCCCATCTGGAGTAAAAAGATGAATAAAATTGACACATTTGATAATAAGACAGTTGTTGCCACAATAAGACAAAATAACGAAACGTGAAAAGGCGGCAATATTTAACGTTGGCTCAAACGAGGCGTTCTCAGCGCGATCGATCATCGGACCCATCTCGGAC
This sequence comes from Parelbella ahira ahira, assembly GCA_018244795.1. NCBI lineage: Eukaryota > Metazoa > Arthropoda > Insecta > Lepidoptera > Hesperiidae > Parelbella > Parelbella ahira. Next base: position 30,135 of record DWME01000013.1, on the reverse strand, counting down.
AGTGGCTTAATGATCGCGGGGTGCAGGTCACGAGAGATTGATGTACTCTGTTACCAATCGATCGCTGGTTGTAGTTATTTTGATATTAAATGGGTATTTGGTTCAAATAAACCAGCAACTGCTTCTTTTTCTTTTTTGGAAAAAACTTGGCAGCAAAATTAGTGCGGGCGCAAAGATGACAGATTTATAATATCACAGGCTATCTATTAATTCAATTTTAAATTCGATTCATTCAAATTCATTCAATTGAAATTTCATTCGTTCAAATTTCAATTCGTCCAATCTGAGTAATTGAGTTTGCAAGCTTATGTTAAATTTGTTACAAATAAAAAAAATATAAATTACACTGTTTGTTTAATTTTATACAGAGTATGTAACGTTAAGAATACCAATAATAATATGTTTTATAGTGCAAAATACACATCTCCTTTTTGAGTCATCATTCATTGTTTTTTTTTAAGTAGCAACAATGATGCATTTCCACGAGTAACTATTATATCACAGTTTATCTAACATTAAATTATTCCTTTTTGCAATAAAAGTGAAAAAGATAATTAGTATATAAGCAATTGAATGATCTGGAATAGTATTTTTATTTTGTGTTAGATCAAATATTTATTTTTTAAGTATTTCTGCAGTGCGAAATGGTAGGTTTAGATTTCATCAGCCTTTAGATGTCCACTGCTGGTCATAGGCCTGCCCTTATCGGCGCCGCGCCTTCCCGTCCTGGGCCTTCCGAGTCCAGCAGCTTCCCGCTATATCCTTCACGTATAATATTTGTTCAAATTATCTATGTTTTTCTTCATTATCATCATATGAAACATTTCTAATTAACAAATAAACTGCCTAGCTTCGTCATTGCTCTTACCATAACTCTTATTTTATTTTTCACCAGGGGTTTACTGGTTTATGATATGAAATATTATTACACTTTGTAGTGTTTGTTGTATTTTAATAATAAATAAATAAATGAAAAAATCGCAAAAGCTTATCACTGCTACCACCCCGCTACTAAACTCCCAACTTACTCCGTCCGCTGTTTGTCTTATCGAATGCAGATAATAAATTAATTTGATATTGTAATTGAGAGAGATGAAAATCATGATGAATTACGAGAGGATCGCGGGGAATAATAAACGGTGGAATAATTCAAAATGTCTATTAACCATAGACAATTTTATTATGGCTGATGATTCATACGATCTTATATCAAACAGCGAGCGGTCTGTTTTCTGCCACCCCGGCAACTACGATCGAAAGATATTAAAGTTTGATTTAAAAAAAAGAAATATTTATGTGTGCAATTTCATAGTTATGATACCTAGTGGTCTATTCTTTCTGAGGTTTAAGTTTAAACAATTTAGTTCTCATAAAAACATAATTCAATTTATAATTAGATGCAAAAAGGAAAAAATATAGGACATAGAAATGTCCAGAATCAAAACGTTAGTGATTTGTTCACAACATACAATCTTTATAAAACATAACTATATTGTTTGAGTTTGTTTTTATATATACATCTTTACACTCTGTAATATAATTGGGTAATTTTTTGTACAGTTTAATTCAGCCTTCCTTAGCTCGTACAAAAAGGAAGAGAATTATGGGCATATTTTGTCATCTTTTTTCGTCAGCTACCAAAGGCTAAGGGGCGTCCGAAGTTCATGAATGAATAGTATGATAGTGTATGACGTTCAATAAATATGTGTATACAACTTTCTAAGTTAAATGAATAATAAGCGACCAGTCAGTAGTCTCAAGTAGATGTTTGCTGTCTATAGACATGTGGGACACACTCGAAAAGGACTGTAGGATTTGAACTGTTCCTGTCAGTATATTCAGTTAGTTGTCGATAAGATTTTAAGTTAACTAATAAGAATATTGTCCAATCAAACTGAGATTGGGTGTTTCTGTATTCGATTAATTTTGATTTATCGAAATCCGTATTTCATGTAATATTTTATGTAAATCTGTAGATTGTAGATTTTCTTACCAATGTGCCACACATTTGTTGGGCAGAATTGCATTTTTAGGCGTTTTCCGAGATGTGCAACAATACAAACATTTAGTCCGTACCACCTAACTTTTTAACTTTTTTGTTAGTTTTAATAATATGTTATATTAATATAAATATTAATACGGACTATATATACGGACTATACGGACTATATATCTGCGTAGTTAGAAGACAACTAGGATTATACCCACCTGTTCAGATTAATGAAAAATTATAGCTCGCTTGTACACAGGTAAATTTTGTACCGATATAGCATAATATAACGTCGATAATTTAATGGTCGCTTCAGTAAGCAGTCTCGCGCGAACACTTGGCTGCAGTTAGGCGGCGTCTAACACCTCTTGACTCTCGCGGCGGTATTGCTTAGGCTGGTTGCACACTGCGCGGTGTTAGTAAATATAATAAATATGCGACACCTTTCCTCTGTCAGTTGTCTTTTTACATTTTAAATCTGTAGGAAAGATCAATAAAAAAGATGTCATGACGTCTGTAGTCCCCGAAGGGGTAGTGAGGCTAGTGTTGTACATGTCTACGGTTCACCAGTTATACTGTATGTACCATTCATTAGGGAGTGAGACTGTTGCCGTACGTTGGGCACGGATCCAGATTTCGAGCCACTACTAGAAATCTCTACTACTGGAAAATCTCAGTTAGAAAAATCCTGTAGTACCCGACCCGAGAAGCCAATGCACAACCTTTTGATCAGCAGTCGCGTTTGCTGCCACTTGACCAACGATGCAGTTAATCAGTCAGATGAGCGATAAAATATAATAATCAATTAATAAATATCTTGCGACATCTTTATGAGTGGTCTACCCGAGCTAGACTATAGATATATATGTACGTACACAGCTGATCACTCCACTGAGCTCGATCTTCAGTTCTTCGCACCCGACCATTGCCAGCCACTTCTCGTATATCATCACTCCAGTAGTATTCGTCTTAGTTTCATACAAGAAATAAAGGGTTTTTATTATTATTAATAGAGTGACTTTAGAAAACGCCGCTATTAGGTATTAAATAAATAAATAAAACCAATCCGTGTTCGCCTCGTGTTCCATCCGCCTACGGTGATCGATACGATCGTTGGTCCGAGGGGTATTATCTGTACGCTAACTAATCTTGCGGCGTATAATTTTGACGTCCAGTTTTTCAACGCGATTTTCGAAATCAGACTGACATTTAGGTTGTGTTAATATGCCGATACGGTGTGCTACGTATGCTTAGAATTCGCTGTTGGATTGTTATACGTACTTTAGACAGAACATTCTGGAATTTGTGATATGATTCGAGATGGACCTTTCTAAAGTTACTTAACGTAATATTAATTTGTGTTGACAAATATGTATTAAATATATTGTCTCTGGTCATTCAAATGTTCTATAATTATATATATTATTACATAAAATGTATTATAAAGAGAGGCACCTGTTACTCTAAAATAGTTAGTTCTCAGATCCTCCACAAATTATATCATCAGAACTGAATAGTTCATGATACATTGTAGAAATTACTGCCACCTTTTGCTAAAAGATTGTAACTTACAAATGTAATATGTAATAAGTGGAGATGAAGTAACATCACATCACGCTTTTATCACACAAGCACAAATCCAAATTTTGACCTATTAATGAAATAAACTAAGGCATTATTATGGCCATTTTTTTTTCAGTGTTCAAGTCACTAATGACATACACACACATATAAACAGTTTTATATCTCACGATAGTACCTACGTACGTTTTCACCGTAAGCACAGCGAGGCGTGAACCGCTTACAATTCGCCTATAAATATTATTTTATTAAACATTTACGATTCACGAATCGATTTCTGTAAGGCGCACGCGGTCCGAAGATGTAGTACGGCATTGTTAAATCGAAGATGTTTTGCCTTCACCGAGTTATTATCGCTTATGTGTAAATGAGAGAAGTTACTTTTAAGGGCTTAGTATTCAAGCGCAGGGCTAAAACGTTATTATCTTTATTCTTGAGTTCGGTATGCTGATATGCAACACATAGGTATATGTATATAGTAAGTTGACTGGCCCGTTGGTGCATTGCTTAGTAAAACTGATTTTTCGCCGAGGAACATGGGTTCGATTTCCACCCAGAATAAATATTTGTGTTATCAGGAATTTATCACAATTTTAAGTCGTATTGTATTTAGATATGTATATATTTATTAAGCGTAGAGGAATTTTCCTATTCGATAGTTCTTATAAAATGTGTTGGTTAAGAAACATTATTTCTATAAAATTACAGTATTTTATCTACTTACGTATAATATCGCAATACGTATATAATAACACCTGTTACAGAATAGAAAAATTATATAGAACCTACATTTATCTACTGCAAAAAATAAAAATGTTGATATTTGCACGAATATTTTTTGATACGCCAGTGCCATTGATCTACAAGCTCCATTATTAGATAAAAGTAAATTCCCTTGATTAAAAGAAAAGTATTCGTTAAATTGTATACGATTCCGCGGAAGCAAAAATATGTGAACACTCAGCGCAGTGATTGCCCACGAATATATGCTAAACGGCTACTTAAAGCTACTTCAGATATGGTGGGAATTCCGAGCGTCTCCTGAACATTATATGCCTGTTATAAACATCCAGACAAGATGCGGATACGGCTGCACTAGGGTGTCAAATATACAGCTTTTAATGGACTGTCCTGTTCCAATATTTATTTACTTGTGATGACATTATTTGTGCGCGGTGTACGCCAGTAGGCTCACCCCCTATTCCGCTGACGGACGTAAACGTAATTGGTGATACGTGGAAGTGTACTACACTCTGCCTCACCCTTCGAAGAGATATAGACGTGATATTACATCTAAAAATTGCTAGGTTTTAATCTACGTGCAGTTAGACTGATATGGAAAGCTCCATAGTTTAAACACATTTGGTAGCCCTCGCCAAGTAATGTGGGGATCGTGCGCCGGCTGACCGGACCACCAGAGCAGGGCAGCTGATCTACGGGCCCGCTTACATGTTAACTGCTGTGCGATAAAACCAATAATTTGCAGCTATGTACATCTGTGCAGTCTATTTAGAAAACAAGTGTGTTAGATTTTTGAAATAACAAATTAAACCTTAAATTTAAATATCTAATAAATTAAAAATAAAAATTTGCGTACTTATCTAGAACAAACGAATCAAGTGCCCGACGAGGATGTTAAAAGTCACCGACATCGGCCTGCATATACGAAGACAGTGGTAAATGGAGACGTAAGATTTACAATCACTCCAGATCAGGAAATACAGGCGTGATGTTATCTCATATATAAATTTTTAGATTCAAACCTCAAGTTCCGAATCATCCAGCAGGTTCATCGACCCGTAGACGAACAGTTCAATCAATATAGATTGAGAGATACATTTTGGTACCGTAACATTTATTGTAATGACGAAATAATTAACGTAATCAATTGGTGACAGTGTGAGAAATGTCACCAAACTTAACTATTGAATGATTTATCGCCTATAACATTACAGGCGAAACCCGCCGGCGAGAGATACATGTTTAGTGATCGATAGATCTAATACTTGCGTAACAATGCCGATTGGTTTGTTACAATCGTATAATGTATGACTAATATGCATAATGTATGACTAATATGCAAATGTGTTAACGTGTTCTTTTATATGTTAACCAATGTACGTATATGTGTTAGCATGTTCTTCTAATATATCGCATTGATTTTTCTCTAATGGACACACTGATTTAAAAGTATGCGTATTAAAAAAGTATTGATAGATTTGTGATTTCAGGTTGTCATCGTGGCGCGTAGTTATTTCGTGATATATATACATATTTATGTGGGTCTTTAAGGATTGTTAGTATTGACATATTACTGGTTGCCCAATGATAGAAATTCTATCGTAATTTATACATGTTTTAGGTTTTATTACTGAGGTTCTTATATATCTTTTCTAAATCTTTCTGCTACATGTATAGGTTACCAATAGAGTCTACTAGTCCCAAATTGTTTTGCACCATGACCTTAACAAGTGAGCATATACCGTGACTTTAATGTTAATATGAAGACATGAAGAAAGTTTGTCAGGACGGTACTTATGGTAATTAAACCTCAATATTTGCTACACTTCAATAATCTTTCTCTTTCATAAAAAAGATATTGATATCCAGATGATTTTTTACGTATTTATTATTGTACAATGAACAGTCTATTTCAATTTTGCATTATGAGAAAAACAGTCGAATAATGCAAAATATAACTAAGTTTTTCTGCATCACATTGTCCGGAACTCCAATTGTTTGGACGTAGATATTTGATAACTGTTTTAAGAAACTAGAGTCTTGAACTAAAATTGTTACAAATATTGTATTAAAACAAATTATAATTAGTTCGAAGTGTATTTATTACTTGGTTTACAGTACAAATCACCATTTACACATTTAAGAATATAGACAATAAATTTGGCGCCACTTTATACAGAGTGCTCTTTCAAACACTTTTTACAGGACGCTTTTGACGGAACCGAGATTGTTCCTAAGAATGTTTCTTGCAGCATATTTCTAATTGGGCTTCAATGTCCATTTAAATCCAATTTAGAAAGCTATGAGGGATCTTGAATATTCTTTCCAATCCATGTTACAGCTTTTAGCGAATCTAGAATTTTTCTTACGAATGCTTTTTAGAGCATTATTCTAACGGAGCTTCACTGTACTGTCAAATGCTTTTTACAGGATGTTTATAACGACGCTTGATTACATATAATTCTTTTTCTTTTCTCTTTTATCTACTGACAGACACAATAATGTTGAATTTTCTATAAGCGGTCTAAGCAGCTAGGTCAATAACGAGTATGTTTCTAGATCTAATGTAGGTATAGTGTTCGTTCATATCGTTTTTTCGATATTATATATGCGAGCTTCCTACTGGAGTGCAATTAGAGATATTGACATGTCAGCTTTATTGACAGATGTCTGATTTATATCTGCTGGCTAATTGATTGACGTATTAATCTTCTTGCGCGATTCAGCAGTGTCTTTAAAGAGTTTATAAGAGAATTAGATTTATAATAATCTTAAAACTCTAATCAGTGCGATAGAGATGCCATCGCTCCTGTATTTTCCCGATGGTGTGCGAAGAGGAGTGCAGTACCCACACGTTTCACCAGTTACGCTTACATCCCACAATGGAATAGATGGTGATCCTATTGGCGTACACCGGGCGCAGATATCGGGCGTATTATCTGTGTCTAAAGAACGTAAGTTTCATATATTTGACACTTACACTTTATTTTATATGTTTTATGTTCCAGTACATAAATCTTTTAAAGCTCAATGCCGAAAAAAACCGGTATTCAGTAGCAAACGCTAACATCAATCACTCATTAGATAATGTTCGTATCGTATTAAGTTTTTGAACATTACTAACCACTTGTTAGTGTGACTGTTGGACTAGAGGTCTTGGGTTCGATCCTTGGATCGATTTTGTCTAATTTGATATTCCTGTCAGTCGCTCGGAGGCTGGATTCGTGTCCGGTGTTTGTCAGGTCTCATCTGCTCTTATATGAAACTAACAAAACTGTTAAAAAGTTGGAGCACAACACTTCACTGCCTACCCCTTTGAGGAAATAAAGGCGTGATACTATATTATTTTTATTAGCCAAATTATATAAGCCAGTCACACTAACAAACATTACAAATTATTCAATTCAAATACAATTAATATTTTGTTGCCATCTTTATCAGTATATTACGTACCTACTAATAAATAATATAATTATATATTACATATGTATACATACGTTCACGCCATGTCCTTTATTGTGTAGACATGTGCTTTATGGTGTACACGGAAAGCACCGAGTGCAAAGCATATCTATCTGCCTGCCGTCCTTTTTCCACAATCATCACTCTCCTTATACCTGTACGCTGGTTTCGATATGAGCGTACCATTAAATAATTACGTATTATTCATGAGAATATCATTGCAATGTTGCAATAATAATAAATAGTCATTGCCCAGCCATCGGCTGCTGATCTCGTTTATTTTTTATGCGTATAACGGAACACAGAATAGGGAATGACTGCGAGCGTTCTGTTTTAGTGTAATGCCTTCTCAGAGTTACGGCATGGCAACATTTTTGCGCTGTTTACGATTGAGTTTTCTATTTATAAATGTACATAGATAGCTATATAAATGAAAGCTAAATGGTTTAGTATTAAGCCTCCTGGCGCGCATCTCATTAAAAATGTATGCTTTCTATAATTAGTTATCACTCGCTGTAACGTTGAACGAAAACGTCGCGAGGAAATCTGTCCACCTTAAAGTTATATTTTTTTTTCTACGGCGTTCGAAGTGTCCTAAACCGCTCTTGGCCAGCGTGGCCGTCTATTTCTTGAAGCTTCCTCAATCTATTAATAAAATCTCTGACTAAAAGTGAAATGATGGAAGGCTTAATAAGGATACTATAATATTGGATTCGGAGCAGGTAACATGAGTTTTTTAAGAACTATGATTCTCTACTATGATATCATTTGCTAACGGTAAAGGAAAACATCGTGAGGAAACCGTACATCTTAGGATATATAAAAAAAAATCTAAGGTGTATGAAGTCTGCCAACCCGCACTTGGTCCATATTCCAACAGTGGAATTATAAATGGGTCAACTATTTATGTTTAGGTAACTACTTTATGTTTTGTAATATTAGTTAATGATGTTTTACTTATTGTATACTTAATATTATTGTATATTATATTATTGTATACTATAGTAATTGTACTATATTGTAGGTTATTTTTAATTTCATTTTTAATATTAATCCTACATACATAATTTTATGTAGAATGCCATATAAATTATATATAGGATAACTTAGTGAATACTTCGCCCAGCTCCATTGTGAACAGTTTGACCGATCGACCACGGGTATACGTGCCCGTTGGAATTCGTTCAGTCATGACAAAAGTGTGGTAAAATATTACCGTAATATGATACGACCGAATAATCGAATGGCAAAGAATAATCTTTATAATACAGTCTCTGTTATAGTAACATTATTCAAAAACTTTTTGTAGCCATTTTGGAATGTCGTGTCAACGACCTAGCATTGTTTGGCAGTGTTTCTGAAACTTTGAATACCTACAATGAAAAGAGTATTAATGAGTGAATGAATAAAATAACTGTAGGTACTTATTTTTACTTGGCTATTTTATACGAGCGAAATAGATTTATTTGAACGTGTTTTATCTGTTTTTATTTTATCCGTTGTACTTATAGTATCTATAATTTAAGTAAGGCTATATACTTATAGCCTTACTTAAATTTTATCACTTCGTTCGGAATTTTAAGTTTCAAGCAGCTGCGTTGATCTGAACTGCGTTAATAATATATAGGACGAAACTTGTTTTCCTCGTATTGGTTCATTTATGAGCATATATCTGTAGGGCCAATGTCATAAAATGAATTTAGTTTATATATGATTCGAGCATTCAGTTATTTCAGGAGTACTATATGAATGTACACGATGACAATTTTGACAAGTTCCTGTTTTATCAAATCAAAATTGGTGAAATAAAGAGAAACGGTATATTATTTGAACACTTTGATGTCCAGTGTCCAGGTCATCTTCGATAATATTTTTTGTGCATTTCTATGTAGCACGTGGTAGATCCCAATCTCGCAAGTAGTCTAGTCAGAATCGAGCTAAATAATGATGTCTATGCCCGTAGATATTAACTGTCATTTTGACAGCTGCGCGCCGAATCGATTTTGAGTTTTTGGTCTGTTGCATTAATTTTTTCTAGCGTTATTACAGAACTAAGTATTATTAAACTGTTTAATAGCAGTCAAGTAACCTAAAAAAAGAAAACTAATTCGTAATGGTATTAGATTGGCTGATATTACATTTTAATACATAATTACTACACATACAAAATCATATATCTACCTATCTCAGTGTGTAAAACAAACTGAATGATATTAAATCTACAATGATATTTAAGTTATTGCTCATTTACTGCTCACTGTAGCTGGTATGTTTAAAGTTAATGCTTTTCTTAACAACCGTAAGGGAGATAGACATATATGTATTATCTTAGATACTATATTGCACGATTACTAATAAAACGTATGCAATCGGACCGAGAGAGCACGCGACTGGCCACTCAGAAGCTAACAATGCCAAACAATTTATTTTAATGGGCATTAATAAGTTGGCTATATAATATCTGTGGCGCAGCGGGTGGCTTAGATTATCTGTGTCATGCGCGGGCTAGAGATGCGTATCGGCGGTATTCGGCTCGGTTCGGATGCTATCGGCCGATGACAATGGTCGTACAAATGCGATCACGTCCGCCCGTGCGCGCGACTTATCATCTTCATTGCTCTCGCGTGTTACAGTTGTTTTAGGAATTAGCATGGGGAATGTAAATAACATTTATATTTACATTCCACACATTAATTTACATTCCCCATATTAATTTACATTCCCCACTCACCGTTGTAATTTATGTTTTAAGTGATTACATTTGCGGGATGTGTTTGTAAATGGATTCTTTAGTCCTTGCCGAGTCCAAAATCATTGTCTAATATAATATGCTTCGAATTTGTGTCGTACACGTTACTTTGACTATAGCTCAGAACGATGAACAATGTAGTTACCCTCTGTAGTTTCCAAACCTTTGTGTACCTATTTAAGTTATGTGCCTTACCGAATGACTATGAAATATAGCACGACGTAAGATACACACTTTGGAAATTGTTTTAGATAATTAGAATTAACTAATATAACAATTGGCAAAAAGGAAATATATTTTTTTCAATCCTATAATTAAAATTGTTTTCAGGGCGTACTTAGTTTATTGCGTAAAAAGAGAGCTTTCACTGTGATATAATAAACATATCACACGTCGTGATCCAAAACTGTCATTTACTGATGCAATATTGAGGTTTGGGCATATTTAGTAAGCTGTGATAGCCCAGTGAATTATAAAGAAGAATTCTATGCTTCCAGAACTAGTAGTTTCGGGTGCGTATCGTTCAGTTAGCGTCAGTTTCCATCACGAAGTAACAATAGTGAGATAGTAGCTAAAATATAATAATATTTAGGAATCCTAACGCTAGCGACAATGAATGATATAGGCTGATAGAAGAAACTTCACAGCGCGGTAAAAGGCGGAAAATGCTTCGCAATGTTAGCCATTTGTTTAGCACCATTAAGCCGTGTAACTCAGGCTTTATATCTGAAAGGATAAGGTCGAAATTCCATTGGCCATTCCGTCATGATATGCAACAAGTTTATTTGAAGGGAACCTGTGCTGAGACAGAATATATTTTAATCTGATTGATACACCATTGCTGCGGGCAGAGCGTTTGCCTTTATGAAATAGCTGCCATTCCCACAACGAGTTTAACAAGTCGAGAAGTCGCACGATACACTGCTGATCTGTAACGATAGTGGAAATTTAAGGTATAAGATACGATAACGGTGATGAAAATAGTAGGCTACTCGGCAATGTATTACACGATCTACTTGAGAGAAAAAACAACCTTATCGAAATAGTACAGATAAGAGTTAATCTCGACAAAATGAAGATTAATGTGGGATAAGATTGATTAGCTCGAAAGCTGAGAAGCCGGTAAGAATTGATAGCAGAATTTACTGACTTTTTAATGAAATTTAATTCGAAGAGCTTAAGGTCGAGCTTAGTGGCGTGCTATTACAGGCCTATGTCCAGCAGTAGACGGGAGTAGGCTGATGGTGATGATGGTGATGTTGATGATGAATGAATTTTATTAAACAATAGTCATTGATATGTAATAATATAAATGAAATGCACGATTTTATTATTTATTATATCATCAAGGTAATAATCTATCTCATCCCTTCACTTCACTCTCTTTATTTACGCGCACCGGTTCCAGAAACTTGTGTCGAAAGTCTCTCTTGCCATAGGCAGAGTTGCTCTTCCAGAGTTCTATAGTTCCTAAGTTGTCTTTTTTAGAAACTTGTCAGAAACTTGACTCGCCCAATTGGTATCTGACCAATTCGGTCAAGACAAGTGAATCTCGGTCATCTTGGATACCTAAATCCATAGCGGATTTACGTATTGTACCTTTGTCAAGATGTAATGTTACAGGCACGTCCCGTAAATGTAATTTTGTGAAACGTTGAATATTAAATGTTCGTAACGAATAATATTACTTGTTTGATTTTGATTAAATAAATCAGCTCGCTCATAGCTCACCGCTCTCTGTAACATCAGCAGACGATACATAGTACTGAGAATCCGTGTCGGATAAAGGTGATCGTGTATCATAACACCGAAGTGCATAATTACGTAAAGTTTTATTGTATCAGGCTAACGCTCGGAGGAAGTTTCTGGATCTTAGGGCTGCGAAGAATCGTTTGTTGTGCAATGGATAGGAAAATACAATAATTACGCTTGCACATTTATAAAAGGCAGTTTTGGTACCTGCTATAAGGCTATATATATTAAGATTTACTATGCGTATATTAGCTCTAAATTAAAATAATAATTTGGAAGTAATAATAATTTCTAACATACGAGCATAAACAATTTCTGCTTTAATTATATTATAAGCACTGACTGTCAACGTTGACCTTTACTATGATTTAAGTTTCAAATTAAATAACCGTTAAGATGAGCATATAACAGCCCTTGTTGTGTTAGATCGAAGCGCGCTGAATCAGTAAACCAGTATTCAACAGTAACGACATGGCGTTGTTGCTTATCCAAAGTTTTATTGTCTGTCGTGTTACTAGTTAAGATACTGTACAAATTAATGGTCGCAAATGTCCTACGGTGTTGGTTTATGCGGTAATAGAAAACGTTATTAATTTCATTATAGTCACGTTTTTTAAATATATTCCCATTTTGTATTGAGTATAGTTTTTCGTTTAGCTGTGAACTAAGATTCAATTTTGGTATCCCCCAAGGTGACTCGCTTTGATCACTATTTTGTTGTAGGTATTACTTGTCATGTATGAGTTTTATTTATTTTAGAGAGAAAATTTAATCTTGATCAGTAAAATATAACTGTTTTACTAACTGTTGTGACAAAATAATAATAACAAAATATGTAAAGCTGGTTTTTGTAATACTATTTATATGATTTCACGTCATTTCATAGTGTGTTTACCTTATCTTAATTCGAACTAAAACTTCTGTACTTTGTATTTTTATATGGTATACAATATAGTGTTATTGTATTGTTAAAGCAAACCATAAAGGGTTGGAGTATATATTTTAAAGTATTCATCGTTATTGCATGTCAATTATCGATATCGTTGCAATATCATCCGTAACAAGATATCTGTTCGGCTTCGCAGTCCGTTAAATTCCCTTTGTAGTGCCGCGCCGTACTCCATATACTGGATGCACTAGGGAAGAATAGATAGGACGTAGATAAGGCTTGTTTAGAAATAAAAGTGACCAAATTGGGAGACAAAAATACCTGCTCTAGTAATATACTTTGTAACAGACTTAGTACTGAATAGCGTGAATTATACGTAATTAGTTAAGGTTTAAGTTCAAATCGTTTACTTGCTGTTAGGTAAAGCAATTTTTCTAGTTCAGTATCTTTTTTATGTTGAAATAGGCTCGCGTTTGGCTGCAATTTCACCTGATGAAAAGCGAGATGCAGGCCAGGATGTAGCAAGCTCGCCTAGAAAGTGCCTATTCACTCTTGTTTTCAATAATTCCAGGTTATACGAATCGGGAAAGATGGACGCCGGCAGAGAGTTCCATTCTTTCAAAGTTAGTGGTAGAAACGATTTAGCGAATCGCATTTTGCCATTTAGCGGATCTGTGTTGATAAATAATGAATGTAATATGTAAATGCAGATTTAAAATCTTTGTTTAAAGCATCATCAAAAATATTTTATTTGTGAAATTATTAATAACTTTTGATCAATGGAAACTTCTAGAATTATTTAGACGACTTTCTAAGTTACCTATCGAATACACTACCTTAAAAATTTCGAAATTTCTAGAATAATCTAGACGTTCTAAAGACAATACCGATATTGTTCTCGCTATAAATATGAAGTTGCTACATCATAGTGCACGCACAACAATTAAATTATCATAGCGAGTCACCACGCGACCGTGAGTTATGAGCTCGTGTGATATTGTGGGATGAAAGACAAATGTGGTAAGCGTTGGTTTTATAAAAATTAAGTTTGAAGTTTTACGTTATTTATCATCATTATCATTTTGTTCTTAAGTAGCTTAACGGTTAATATTGGGCTATCGTAACTTGATAATCCCAGTGACATTTTAATTATTTACAATTTACAAAGTTACAATAATAATAATTAATTTATTACAATATGTTACGATAGCATTTAATTGCGCACTAAAAAGAGAAAATCACTTAATAGAACAACAAGTAATAATCTTTGAAGATACGTGTTGTAGGTACTATAGTACTCAATTGATGCATTTTTAGATATCATTAGCTTGCAGAACTCTACTAATTAACATAGGCCTGCTCTGAGAGTTTTTTGCCTACAGTGTCCATTCTGGGCATGCAGGTTGGGGGTCGAACACCACAGGTTCTCGCATCGCCTAAACTGTCGTCCACAGACAGTCAGGGTATTTAGCCATGGTTAGAGAGACTCTGTCGTGCCGCGCTTAGCCAGCACTGCGTTTAGTCAGCTCTTACGACTCGCTGGTATCCAGGTATGAGGTCGGAAGATGTATTCATTTTCGTTCCGATACAGATAAACATAAAGTAATACACATCACCCGTGCATTTCGCTTGGTTTTCAACAAAATACAACAAAATGAAGCTCCATATATTAATTCACATGTACGGCATAACCACGTGTATAATTTATGATTCTACCTTCTGATTGTATTGAGACAAAACTCATTGATGCAATTATACAAAAATCAGGACATATCCCAAAAAATTTAGTGCAAGTATTCTCAAGGAAAAAAATTGAGTGTACGTTTTTTAAATTCATGTTTACGTCACACTTATACGTGTTGTTGTGTGTTAAGTGTATGTTAAAAAAACATTTTAACATAGACAGACGATTTATTTTTCAGTTAGTCGAGTTTGCCAGTCTGGTTCCGCGCTGGGTGGCTAACGTCAATTACGAGAGTTATAGCAAGGACAGATCGTGAGCTGCGGAGATGTCGTTCAAGGAATGCATGTAAGGTGCCCGCGGATCGAACCAAGGAAATACTGCCGCAGACATTGCAAGCGAACTGAACTCTTTTTTGCTTATACTTAACAACGATTAATGGTTAAAATCGCTTGCGTCCACTTGACGTATTGCTTGATTCGTTACAGTCCCCGTAATTCTGGATGCCACGACATTTGTGTAAAGGTTGGCGGGGATGCTGTGTAATTTAGTATAATGTAGGAATGATATATATCAAGATGCTTCTTTATGACAAAAAACGGAAAATACGGTTCTATAGTTTAATTTTGAGTCAGTCTTATCCTGACAATTTTGAGTTTTCAGTTTCAGACATATTATGTTGCGCAAAATCAAGACAGTAATTGGCCATTACACAAGGGTGAGATTTGTGGCGCTCTAAAATCTCATCAGAGAGCATCCACTGCGTTAATGGGAAGACACCGGGATCTCCAACGGCGCATTATTTCTCTCTTAGCATTTCTAAAATGAGACAAAGGTATATACAGCCATTTATGTATACACAAGTACAGTTATGTACAAGTTAATATTTTCTTAGGAATAATTAAACTATCTCATGTTGATCGCCGCTATTTTGTTTCACACGGACACTTAGACTTCTGTCAGTTCGCGCGGCAATGATACAAAAGTCAGTGTTGCCACGTTTCAATAATAAATGAACACAACATGGATGTTTGGTAAATGGTTTTATGTTATTTCTTGTTCTTCATTGGATTGATCTATTTTTTGTTCTAAATTTGCTGAAAGCAAGTTCTTTAGCCAATAAGGTTTGTTGGGTAGGCAGCATGTTCAATTTTAATTAGCTTAATTTTTTTTATTACTTAGATAAATGGTAAATTACTATTAACTATGCTACAAAAACACAAAAAGAAAGTAATCAAATCATGTTAATAAAAAGGTTCATTTTCATTAGCTAACGAAATGAAAGATTCAGAATCGAAGTATATGAATTTAGTCGTAGAATGCATAAAACAATGGTGGGCGATAAAGATAGCAATTTGACAAGTCACGGTTTGTAATGCAATGCAATAAACGTAACGAGACGCCTGAAATCCCCGATGGAGTAGGCAAAGTTTCAGATTTAGAGTTGTAGTTCACTGCTACGTTTCACCAGTTTCAGTTACGTCCTAGCAAGCAATAGGTGGTGAGACGTAGAAAATGAATATTAGAAAAATCCAATACAACCTGACCCGGGATTCGAACCCAGGACTTCTCGAGCAGCAGTCGCGTTTGCAACCACCCGACTAACGAGGCAGTAATGCAGTAATATTCAATTTACTGCATTATATTATACATACAGAGCAGTCATCTCATTTCGCGCCAGCCACGTGAACAGTGATGCGTGCTATTGGTACTGACAGTGAGAGGCTAACTGCAGGTTCCTGCGGCGCGTGCGCATGACAGCCTCCTTGAATGGCGGGCTAAATATTATTGTCAAGATTATATCTAGCTTTCTTAGTTTCATTAATATAATAAAAATAAAGATAAAAGGAAAAATAAATGGATTTTTTGTGTTTTTAGGTAACAAAACATATTTTTATGGTATTTTATAAATATTTGTAAGCATCACTAGACCTAGAAATAAAATTTGACCGTTGATTTTGTTATCAATAGGTACACGATATGAGTTATTAAGAATATCAATAAAATGTTCTTATTTTTTTTTATTATCACCTCTCCTCGACCTGATAACTTTATTCACAATTTAAAAAATCGTTTAAAAATAATATAACCTACCAAAAAAATTGCCATTCCTTCATCAAAGCAAGAACATTTTCATTATAAGTAAAATTAGAAATTGCTTCAGTCCAACTTAATCTTAATGTTAATTTAGGTAACTTGACGTACAAAAGAACATGTCATAATTTTAACTTAAAAATGCGCAGTTCTATAACTATATTTGTCGTTTGCCTATTACAAAACATCGATTTAGTAAAGAAAATACTTATAATTCTTTACACGAAACATTGTAACTAGAAAGCTGGATTTTGTATTGAATTTCTTTTTATAATAATTCAGGATCAACCAACTTCCTTACACTTATATTAACTTACTAAACTGGAAGCCAATGAGCTGTATTTTAAGTCTTCACTAGAAATATATCTTATTCTCAGTCACCTGTATATACATACCTACATATTTATTTGAGGATTTGCGGAGACTTAATCCTAACGTAATAAGCTATTAAGTAAGATAATATTTAATTAGTGATACCTTCATTTCTTATCCACTAGAGTATAATAAAGCGATAAGACTTCACGACATGGTCAGTGGGTACAATGTGCATAATGGTTTCATCCCTCACAGCTCAATCCACAAGCGGTAATTATCCACAGTTACACAGTTTTGTGACCAGGTAAAATGTTGTGAAGGTCGGATGACCACACCGTGTTGCTCCAGCTTAGCTTACTTTGTAGTTGACAGCTTCAGGTGCTTGGAAAGATTAGGGTTGACGCTATTAGTTATTTGTGCTTTTTTTAAGTAAAATTCAGGTTACGGGTAATAAAAGATTTTAATACATTGTGCTGAGCTGAGACAATTAAGGTAAATTACAGTAAAAAGCAATTGAATAGCTATGTTGAATTTCTGTTTTACTTACGAAGTGTATCCATACATTGGTACTCTATATTTCTCCAGCCAATTCTCGTTCTGATCAATAATATATTAACAACGCCATTTAGCGTCAACTGCCATTAAGCGGAACTACTTTAAAGATAAACAAATGATATATTAATACTGTTGTCAAACAATTAGCATTAAATATATTAATTAAATCGTAATATGCCTATGTATATATATACAAATATTAATTTGTTAACTATATTAAATATGATATTGCTTTAAATGAATCCTTATGTTGACGTATGTAAAATGAGTACAAAATAGATAATTTGAAAATCGATCTTGTAAAGTGAATCTGTTCGTTTTGGTTTGATTATTACGCATCGTCTTTTTAGCGATCTTTTAATAGGCTTACAACGTAAACAACAATTCTATTAGACGTACAAGATCCTCGGTGACAAGTGAGAAAATTAAAGATAGCTGACACAGGAAGGCCTCTGCCTCTTTTTCCGGAAAATACAGGCTTGATGTGATTTTATGTATATTTAATTTTGACACAAACTATGGTAAATCGACAACCCTACATATCTGTGCTGTACGTGTTATGTGCGATGGCCAGTGTGCGATTTTAATTGACACCTTACAAACATAATTGTCGCGGGCAAAAGTGTGGGGTTAGTGGTTTTAATTAGTGCGCCGATGTATCCAACCCTGTCACGAGATGGTACTATCACTTGTCCATAAGTCCAGAAGCCCGGTTGAAGAGTAAATTATGTATGTTTAACGTAAAATAATGAGGCACTAATTAGTTCGAAAAAATTATACACTGTGAGCAAAAACATATACCTACATATGTATGTGAAACTACGAGTAATTATGAGATTTGACAGCCCTGCGATTAACACCGTTGCGGGTAGTTCTGTTTTTTTATGAAAACACTATCTATACACACACTATCTACAAAATATCAAAATAGCACACAAACACTATCTATACATACATATGCACACACGCACACACATACACATACACATATATATTTATAATTATATGGTTAAAAGTAGAACTATACATTGTCCTGTGATATCCTTGTAGAAATAGGAGATATATAATTTACTTTCTATATTACATATTATATATTTATTATGTAGGTATAATTGCATTATAAAACCTCGTTTAAATTCAGTAATATTTTTTCTTAAAGCCATTCTGAAAATAACCGAAATAATAAAAAAAAACGTTATACCAAAAAATCCATAACAGACAATTAATTAAAAAAAATGCTCTGGCATAAAAATATATCAGTCACATGCGCACACGCAATTTAAAAAACACCACAGGAGTCATTTACAATTCCGCTGTAAAGTACTAAACTGAGAGCCGAGAGCCGAGAGTTGAGAGCGTAATGACGACAGTAATCGGAAGCGGCTCGCAAAAACGTGGGGCTAAATCAATTCTCAATCTTAAGCCCTCATTCATAAAGATAACGCGACACCGCAAGGAGAGCAACGTTTTAATGTTAGCATTAATCGACTGAGTGAATCGGAACGGTGAATCTGTCAATCTCAATCCAGTCAATTAAAGGTGGGTTGTTCGTTGTTTGTGACCGCGGCTGCCGTGACTGGCGTGAGCGGCTCTCGAGCGACTCTTTTTACAGATTTAAGTCGATCTTAGAATATTCTAGAATTTAGATCAACAATTTGTGGAGTCAGTGTTAGAGGTAGAGTAGTTAAAGTTAGTATTGTCTAATGAGCAAATGCTGATGTTAGGGGTGAATTAAATAGCCTAAGTGATTCATGAAAATTGTCGGAATGCTTTATTGAACCAAGTCTAAGGCAATTACAGTCGCCGATCGTTACCGTAATTAAGCAAAACTGTACCGGTACTAAGAGGGCTTTGTGGTCCGGTGCTGTAAGGTTTAATGCCTTCACAGACGGATATATTCGAATAAATATATTAGCGGAAAAAGTTAGGAAATCAAAAAAATTCCAAATTTGTGACGATTTTTGGAATGGATGTTTTTTTTTTCAAATTCAACTTCAAAAGTCATTTATTCAAAACTGGTTCGATAGAACACTTTTTGCACGTCGAAATGAAACTACCACCGCTTCGGAATATACCTCGCTATGGAGAAGAAGCGGCGAAAGAAACTCCATAGGTGTGCATAAGCATCTTTTTAAATAAGTACATACGTGGTATATTAGGGTATTATGAGTTATACTATGAGTTGTGTATTGTGGAGCTGGAGTTACATCACACCAAGTATATTTATCATTTAAGTAATCATTTACCTTGTAATAAGCCTTTTCACAGATTAGTTTTTCAATTTGTTAATAATCCTCGTGTCGGAGTAGTAATAACAGCTATTCAAAGCTTGAAGTGTGTAATTATGACATCAAGAGATGAAACAATTTGAAAGTGACGTGTATTGCTCGATCCTTATAAATATTATGAAGAAAATTTATTTTTCAGTTTTTATGTTAGTCTACAGATTTGGAAAAAAAAATTGACACATTTAACTACTGGATCAGTTATTTATTTGAATGAAAAAAATTTAATTTCAATCAATCAATAATCAGAATTTTTGGCCGTTGATATCGTCAGTAACCAATGATCACACTG
Organism: Parelbella ahira ahira; assembly: GCA_018244795.1. NCBI lineage: Eukaryota > Metazoa > Arthropoda > Insecta > Lepidoptera > Hesperiidae > Parelbella > Parelbella ahira. Next base: position 9,749 of record DWME01000013.1, on the reverse strand, counting down.
AGTATTAGAGATGAGATTTAAAAATTAGGATACATTTACTGCGAGGTTTACTAAGAGGTTAAATGTGCATTTTATTGTTCAATATATCCACAATAATCCCACAGCATGATAAATTATGTATATCATAGTTCCATGTGAGACAACTTTTAAAGCAGGTAATTATCGATCAAGCGGTTACGATCAAATCAAATAAAGATAAATCATTTTTTATTAGACACGCAAAGTGGCTGGCAGCGGTGGGACGCGAAGAGCTGAAGATCGAACTCAGTGGCGAGTTATTGGAGAGGACTATGTCCAGCAGTGGACGGAAGTGGCTGATAATGATGATGATGATGAATTTTTTACTTGAGACAACGAAGTATGTCGTAAAGTTGAATGATTTCAGATGACAGATAAGCGTGTAAACACAGTTGAATAGCTGAAAATGGAACTGTAATTATTATATGATTTTGCAGTAACTAGCACACAATTATCGTACGGTTCAAGCTTCGGGTTTCGTTTCTATGTGGTTTATCATCATCATCACAATTACCACCATCACCATCATCGTCATCATGGTTATCATCAAAATCACCATCATGACCATTATCATTATCATCATTATCCTAACCAATACCATTGCTATGTTCATCATCATCATTACGAACCCTTCAATCGTTCCATTGTTGCACCTGGGTCTTTCCTCTGAATGCGAGGGTGGCCTTAATTTTCCGACGAGTGCAAAGCTGGCCATGTGCATGTTGGCAGCCGACATACATAAGCAATGATCGCTTAGTAGCTTAGAATTCTATCTGGTTTCCCAGGTTCCTATCCTGGTACGAACTTGTTTTTCACAAAATAGTATGCTTTTCTAAAACTAAATATCACGTGTTGTAACGGTAAAAGAAAACGTGAGGAAACAGCCCACCTCAGAGTTCTCCACAGTATTCCCCAAAGTGTATAAAGTTACTGAAATTTTTACAATTCAATAGTATAAATTTAGGATTAGTTATTCTGCACCTGGAACTTTCATAAAGTAAATATTGTGTATTAAATATTTAATATCTAGGTTATAATTGTTAATAATATCATTACCCACTGCCTGTTTCCTTCATATCTGTTTAATGGATAATATCTGACGAATTTAGACTTAAATACCTACATAGCATTATAATTGTTGATTATCAGCCTCCGGGCCCGATGCCTGTCCCTCAATTGCACCAATTGCGACCCAGATACAGGTTCTCAAATAATTACGCCTTTGTTATCTTAAGTAAATCAAAATACTTTCGAAATACAAACATTTTGTATTAAGAATATTTTAACTTGAAATCTGATTAATATTATATTCGTAGATAGGAAAGGGGGATTGAAGAAAACATTTTTATATATGGCAACATTGATAGAGTACGTTGCACATAATGTTGCTAACAACAATTCGTCAAAACCAAGATTTGGTGTAATGTACTTCCCAAATTAGGCTCTATTAAGACTTTTCTTATTTGTGCAGTTGCTTTAGTTGTTAATACAGCACATATAAAAATAGTAAATGGGCACGTAATACCATCGAACATATTATTACTGGAATACATGTATATATTACATGGATATATTACATAGATTAAAAATTAATTTCAATTCTCGCTTCCCTAATTTTTCATCCAAAAATTCTCACGTGAACATTAAAAAGTAACTTTCATCATTTTTGGATATCACAAGCACGAAACTCGATTATAATAGAATACACGTATAAAACTACCGGCATGGTGATTTCTCTCTTAATTGTTAATGTAATCGACCTTCAGAACCGTTAAGAACCTCATTTGATGTCGTTTTGCTTACGCGCACTCGAACACTTATTTATATATTACTATAGTTCATAGTGGTGGGACATTTGCAGGGTAATACCTAGGGGCAGAGTGCATCTGATGGATGGATCCCGTTTTGAGAAGCATCGGTTGTGGGACTCAAGAAGAAATTCACAAAGCCCAATGTAGGAAGGCCTGGGGAGCCCTTAAAAGCAAAACCACCTTCAAAACGACGACGACGAATTCAAAAATATATTTTACGCATATATATACAATTTTAACTACTTGGCCGCAATGAATATCTATATCTCACAGCTGGGCGCAGGTTTCTGGCCCAGAATACACTAATACCTTTGACAATTACTATTTTTCTAAAAAAAAGACATCAACAACCCTGGCTACTAAGTTTCCACCAATAAAAAACAAATCAGTTTTTTTATTAATTCCCTAATTACTTACCAATCTAAATGCAAACCACAGATGCATCTGGTGGAATAGACGAGACGCGCGGGTAACACGAGTGCATAGATACACAATAATCGTTTTCTCCGAAGCGCTGCAACCGAGAATCAATTTCATCGGAATTGTGTGACGGAATCGATTCTCACTCGTTTTTGTATCGGCATCGCATTCCTTAACGGTGAACAGCTATGTAGAGCGGCTGTAAGTTGGCAGTATTCTTGTTACGTATGACCGTTTTATTATTAATGGGTGCCTATTTTTAGTAATATTAGTAAGCTGAATGTGGCAAGCCGAGGAAGGGGTGCAATGGTGGTTAGAGTAGGGCTAAGATTAGCAGTGGACTGTAACAGACAACTGATGATGTTAATAACTCAAAAGTTTAATGGTTTCGTATTTTGCACCTGAAATTTTTGTGTTTTATATTGTACATATGCATGTAGGTATTGTATATATTCACCATGATGAATCGTCGTCGAATGAAAAAAATATTAATAATTTTGAAGAACTTGTAAGCGTATTTCCGAGTTTAATTGTGAAAGAATTTGTGCTCAGTGGGCTGATGTTATATATGTATACTATATTAGGTAAGCAACGTCGCGGTAAAAGGTAGTCTAGATAAAATCAGCTAGAGTCCTCCGGGCTTGTACCTGTATATCTAGTTTCAGAGCTTTTAGCGTTATTTTCTCTACGGCCCGATAAAACAATGCTTTTCGTCCCAAAAGACCGTCGCTTGAAGCCGCAGAGTATAAGCCACAAAGAACTGACATTTGAATCATTTTGTGGGTGTGTACGTGTGCGGGCGTGTACTTGCGTTTCGTGCATGTGTGCGTGCGCATACGTACTCAAGTGTGCGCGTCTGTAGGTGTGTGGGTGTGCGTGTGTCTGGTGGTAGGTTAATGAAAACCCTTAGCGTCTCCACGCATAATTAGAAGTATTTTCAATTTTTATTCAGTCAAAACGGCACTATTCATAGTACAACGGGGCCAGCCAATATTGTCTGTTTATGTTTAATTTTTATTTTGATTCACAGAATTTACAGGACAATAATAATGAATGTAGGCTAATTCCATTCTATAATAATTCTACATTCAAAATTACTGGTTTTACCCCAGTAGCAAAGCAGCTTACTATTGGGGCAGCTCACTAGCAGCGTTCTATTGATTTAAAGTATTAAAAGAATAATATTATAATAACGAAGAACACGAGCCAATTCTATTAGATCTCAATTCTGCGTTCAAAATTGCTGGTTTTGCCCCAATAGCAAAGCAGCGTTCTACGCTCTCTGCGGCGATATCGCGATGCAGCCCGCGGCGGGCCGCTCGCCTTCAAATTTTATTGTTATAACTGTTCGTAATTGTTCCGTTTGCATCTTTATTGCGTTTAAAGTTCACTATACCGATCTACATCAGGAATAATCCTTCAATAATTTTATACATTAATATGGAATGTTGCATCTTTTGATGGGAGCCAAAGGGTATAACTATTAGTCAGTGTTCTTGATTCTTACTGTATTATTATTGAGTAATATATAGTCCTCTGTTATAGAGTCAGTATAACAGTATTAATATAATTTCCATTTGTTAGGGGTTTTTCCAGTAATATGATGTTGACGAATCTGGCGTTATCGTAACCCCTCACAATGGTTCTACACTTTAAAAGCAAAGCGACTTGTTATCCAAATATTTTAATAAGTTGCCATTAGTAATTTCAATTCGTTTCTCTTCTTATCTTATTATTCACCCTACCACGAATTAGGTTCTTGAAGTGCATAAAACATTCAATTACTTATAATAATAATCGACCCATTTATCATTCCAGTGTTGGAATATGGGTCTCTTCTCATAATAAGAGAATTAAGGCCATAGTCTGCCACGCTGGCCATGTGCGGGTTGGCAGAGTCACACACCTTAGATTTTTTTTTAAATATTAATTGTAACACTGATAGAGTAACGAAATTATAGAAAGTCCATTTTAAAAGTAACAAGTATGTACATATAACGTGATTATTATATTATACGTAGAGTAATGTAAGTTATAGAAATATTATTTTATAATGATCAAAGGGTATGTACAATACATTGTTATTGAACAGAAATTATCATTCCGTAGTGTAACAGATGACTGGGAAGCGAAGGAAGCTGTAAAGCTCTCGGGTGTTTGTAAGGCAGTTGGGAGCACCTCGTTTATTTCTGCCGCGAGATCGTAAAGATACACTTCCGTTCGTATTTCTTGTATCAACGAGACTGCTCCAGTGTAAAAAGGTTTAATGGCTAGAAAAAAAAAACAAGGTCCTTAATACATCGAGACATTTGTACGCTTTTTAAATGCATTTCTCAAGAATATTTTCTTTCAATGTAAAGTTTCGTTTTCTCTAACTACAGTCTGCTTATGTATTTGGGGAAGAATGCCTTATTTTATGGAAAATTGTTCTACAATGTTGATGTAAATTGTTTTACACGATAATGGCTAGTTTAATTTATAATGGTTGCAATAATATTACATATTAATGTTGCATTCCACGTATTTCACAATTTTGTTGACAATCATATTGAGACCTAGGTACTAAACCTGTTGGGTACTAAACGCCTGTTGATATGGATGTGCTATAATGGCAAAACGATTTGCGGTAATGCACCTGGCATATCAGCTAAATAATTTTCCAATTTATCGAATTCTCACTTGCTACGTTTAAGCGCTGTTGCCACCAGCTGAAAGCAACACGAACAAAAAAAGATATTATTTATGACAGTTCATAGAAGTTATTAAAGCGCGTAATGAAATACTATTTGAATGGCCCTTGTTAAGTTATACATAAGCAGTTTTTAATTACATCATCGGCGAGACACGTTTGTATTAACAAGTCCCCTACTTGGTGGTATTCCAGGGTTTTTATATAATGTAAGTTAATAAAAAGTTGGCTATGGTCTCAACAGTAATGTGTCCAGTATTTTATTTAAGGCTGTTATGAAATGTCATAGCCAAGATAATAATTCACGGCATCTATGGTCATTTTTGTCGTTGACAGTTTGATTTATACGTAGATCCCGCTTCCGGGTTTGATTTTGACTTAAAATAGAAATTTATCGAGCCGTTTCGGCGGTAACCGGTTTCGAATTTTTGTTATGTTACTTATAAAATTATTAATAGTTCTGAGGGCATTGTATTTGCAGGCATTCTCGTGCCAACATGTGTAATTTTGGAAAAAAAATATATAAAAGATATACAAAAAGTGATGAAACCGTGCATATAAGTGAAGGTTTATTTCATATTTTTTTCGATTGTAATAAAGAGCTTGTTCCTGCATTGGTTCGTTTTTAAAAAAGTCAGAAATACCCTCGATACGATACTTGATTCAAAGTACTCAATGAGTAAAAGTGTGGAATACAAAGTATCGAGTACAAAAGTATCGGTATCGAAAAGCAAAGTACTCGATACTGTGCACAATGTATCGATGATACTTTTTCCGTGTCTCTACTAGTAAGTGTTCTTTGTAGTATAATTTCTTAATTAATTTCTTAAATGGTTTCTTAATTCATCTTTAATTAAGTGTGTGCTTTGAAAGGGATAGAAACCTGCGAATTTTTTCTCGAAAACCATAACAATTTATTAAGGTAAGGTACATAAAAAATTCTTTATCTATGTAGTGTACTTTAATAGGGCTTTTGAATAGGGTTTAATTAGTTCTTATAAATTCAACATTGTATGTCCATTAGTGGTATGAATATACAAAATCTTGTCATTTTAACAATAAATGACTGGGTTTGACCTTAAGTTCATGTAAAATTATTGGTTACTAGTTGTGCCCCGCGGTATCAAACGCGTTAATTAGAGAACAATCTATTAAAAAACCTATTTTAATGATGAAATATCGAAAATTGCATTCAAAAAACAGTTCGCTGACTACAACCGTTCCAAAAGGATCCGATCACGCGTCCGGGCCGCGCGGCGTGATACCTCGCTTTCATCACAGGCACTCAAGTTTGTTAAAAATTAAGTGTCTGTGATAAATAACTAAATAACAATATTTATTTGGACAAGGATTAATAACATGTTTATTAAAACACCTTTGCAAGTAATGTATTATTATAGAACTAATTTAATTATCATAAAAAAGGTTATAGTAAGTCAACCTTAAAAGCTAGACATATGCGTAGCTTATGCGTATTTTTGCGTAACTTTTACCGTTTACGCAGCCCACGCAAAGAACACTCAAAAAAAAATTAAATTTCCCTTTTTTGCAATCGTTTTCATTGCTGTTTATATATCGTATAGCCTTCCTCAATAAATGGACTATTCAATACAAAAATATTTTTTCAATTCGTGAAAGTAGTTCCTGAGATTAGCGCGTTTAACCAAACAAACTCTTCAGATTTATAATATTAGTATAGATTAATTGTCAATAGGACTTTTGTTTGTTTTGATCACTAAGAGAACTGCAAGAAACGTGGGATCTGATATGAGTTCAGTTAGAACCATGTTAATTTTAGTGTTGTTAATAAAAGTTAAAATGTGTCCTATTGGTTATAGAGGCAAATGAGCTTCTGACCTGTTGATTTAATAATTAAATTACACAATGTCCGTAAAAGATATAAATGAGGTTTGTAAGGATAAATATTTTAGGCACTGGGTGCATTCTGCTTGCATCGTAACCGACCTGGCGGACGATATTCAACGACGGCGTTAACAAAGGTTATGCAATTAGAATTGTTGATTCGTTATCAACGATTAGCGGGAGAGCATTAGTGGAGTAAAATATTGGACAGAAACACCTTACGTTCACATTAGCAACGTGAACTCTTTGTGTCTCTACTATCAGTACACTATCTCTACCTTCACAGCGGTCATTGTTAAAGGTGCGCCGATCAGTTGATAGCCTGTGTTTAATGAGCCGTTATAGCTTTTGCCGGCGTTATGACAAAGGCTTCAAATGTTTTTGCAGCGCCTCGATTGCAAATGGCCACCCACTTGCATATTAAGAGGGCACGTTGTTTGTGCGACACTATATACCTTTGCGGCGTGTTTTTTTTAGAAATTCAGCGCGCCTTTTAACCATTTGGGTTCGTATTAATAAATAAATATCATCAATCAAGTTGGTTATTGACTTAATTGTGTGGGCCCAGTACACGGTATGAGGCGGCAAGCTCGCTATGTTTCCCTTGATCATAAGTCGTTAAACTTTTATTTTTTCTCACTGTCCTTTATATAGGATAACGTTTTAATTTTTTCCGGTATTCGGGTAACCTTTTGGACGGTTATTACAGCATCAACAGCGGCATTAACGAACTGCCAGTAAAACAGCGAGAATGTTAATGGTCCGGTGGAACGTTTTGCATTTTCTAATTATTTCTTCGATTATAATTTTTTTATTTGTCCTACAAAATGGCGATTTAATGTGTCAGAGCTGTCTGAGGTAAGGCTTCAAAGGTAAGACCGTCTTGCGACGGGTAATATAAAAGAGCAATTACCCGGTAACTGTAATATAAAGATGTAATTAAATCAACGTAAAACTATTTTATGAGTATTAACCTGTTTAAAAATATTAAAACCTAATTAACTCTATACACCTGTTATTATTAAAATTATCGCACGGTTACGAAGAGAAAATTTTACAAGAAGTATAAAATGGGAATTTTAAAGGTTATTTTACAAGGGATTTTTAATATACTATTTTATTGTATTAATATAAGCATTAAGCTTTGAAATTATATCTCATACGTAATGTACAGAGAAAATTAGTCTTCATGATCCCCGGAAGTTGAACCCAGTAACTTGCTTAAGCGCTCGTATCTACTAAACATACAGTGAAAAATATTTTTGAAGTTTTCTTTAAAGATTAACTTTCCATTTTTTGTAAAAAACTTCAGGCGTAATAAGTCTTAATGTAGTACATAGTCGTGCTTTTGTATGCTTTTCATTTTACGAGGCTGACTACTTTTGCCTCAATGTTACCGAAGTTATAATATCCTACCCCTTAAAATGTCTTTAACTACCATTTTACTCATGTGCAGAGTATCAGAGTATGCGATATTTCTTTAAAAACGGGCAGTTTGGATTATAACATTTAAACTTAACTGGAAATTAAATGTATAGTCAACCAGGTGCAAGTATAAGTGTAAATGTTGAATCCTGAGCTCGTAATAATGGAATACACAATAACAATGTAAGGAAACGTTGTAAACGACAGTTTTCTAGAGAAATAATCAAGGAACAGACGTTAAGAACTTGATAACACATACATCGGGTGCATGTTTAAAGATATGCATTAGGGTCCTCCCTCACTCGTCGCCGCTCGGTCGGCTTAAAATATTATTTACATGTATGTACATATTTTAACGTCAGTATGTAGGCAAGACCGGTGCATCACAATTAATAGCTTTACTCCAGATTCCATTAGGCCATAATAGATGAAAGCTATGAGTACTAGACTCTTTTAACAAAACCTTTCCAAGATTTACCTACATGCGTCATGTTACGGTAATATGTTAATTTAAGTACCATATACATATACTATAATAGTCCAGTGATGTAAGCAAAAAAGGGGTTAACCTCGGAATAAGGGATAATAAGCTGTAAACACGTTTAAACCTGCATTTTGGTGTTCTAAAAGTTGACACTCAAGTCTCAAAATTTCGGATCTACGCTATAATTTATTCAAGGTCAAATTTTACAAGAAACAGTCTTTGCGATTATCTCGGTGTCTATAGCTCCAATGATATTCATTCAACTTTCGTTATAAAAATTGTATAGAATAAAATTTGTGACAATTTTTTTTTTCAGTTTTTTTTAAAGGCCCAGCCGTTTTTGAGATAGAGGGCGGAGATCCCGCAGCGTTTAGCCACTGTAAGGCAAGGTTAACCGTGATTCTCAGTAAATTAATACTGTAATTAATAATAATACCTTGTACGAAGTTGTTAAATTGATGACATATTATTGACAATAAATAATTTATGTTATTTATTAGTTATTATATTCTAATACATAACAATTAACAGCAGCACATCAGCGTATAAATCTTGTTTATTTCCAGGTTCAAAAATGGTTAGGGTATCATTTAAAACACCAGGAATGGGGTTTGGTGCTGCGAACTTCTGGAGCCCATAACAACATTATTACCACCAGCTCCTGGGGAATTACTTAATATCTATCTATTTCGTAACTGTAACGTGATATGAGGGTTTTCTATTATTTGTCCTTACAATTATTGTTTCAGTAACTCATTGAAGATGTTATCTACGAAACCTATCAGTACACTGACATGTACGCAAGCTAACAGTGATAATTACATTTAAACTGAATTTTGATGTTGTTACGATGTTTGTATCACGTGTGCGAATCCCTGTTGCTCATAGACAAAATTCAGGGTGGGGTAGTTCGTATTTAAAATACCGTGATTAAAAGAAAACTATTACAGAAATTTCTCTTACGGTTTTCTTTATTTACAGTGATTGATCTGTTGGTTTTATTAAATTCTAGTCACTGCGGTGGGATTTGATTCCCACA